>MNPL01001707.1:0-18956 GCA_002081605.1 Tropilaelaps mercedesae
TATATATATATATATATATATATATATATATATATATGTTGTATACGTGTGTACGAATCTGCTCATGTTCCAGTAAATCGTCTGGTAGCCAGCCTGCCTGCCTCACGCCAACCTCTCTGCCGTAGGCAATCCCGATCAAAAAAGAAAGAAAGAACGGATATTCCTCGGCACCGGGAAAAGGCGGCGAAATAAGAGCCTGATACACTCCCCGATAGACACACACACACACACATATATATATATATATATCTCGGATATCTTCGCGCGAATCCGTTGTAGCCTGCAGGGATCGAGCGGGAAGGGGCGGCTGAAGATGGACGCTTCGGCGACGATAAAGATGACGATCGTAGTTTCTGACGATGGACCACTGCTGTCGCTGCAGTTTCTGCGGCGGCAAATGCGGACAGCGGAGCGGATGGTCGCGCTCCGAACGCCGCCTTCCGAAGCAGGTCATAACAGGGGGGTAATTAGCCAAGTGGTAATAGCTGAAAGCCAGTTTACCAGTTCGCCGAACTACCGGACCAGAACTGTCAGATTGGCAGACTGCAACGACCAGACACACAGAGAGGAGGGATAGAGAGAGCGTGACAAGAAGGCGATAAAGTATTGAACGTGTCATCCAGTCGGCCATCCAGCCAGAGAGATGAACCGCTTCACTCTCCGGCAAAGACAAAAAAGGTCTGCCCGACTTGGACACGCCGACAGCTAGATCGAAGCCGAAATGAGCTTCAGCGAGAGAAAGCAAAGTAGTCGCGCAACGGTCGAACGAAGAGGCCGCCATGACGGAAAGCGCCCATGACGGTGGAAGAACTGTCCACAGAGGCCAGGAGGTGCAGCTGACAATGAGATGGGTGGTAGGCAGGTGATCGTCAGGGCCCGAGTGGGACAGGTGAATGCCTGCATTTATTCACACGACGGACGCACACACACACGCATTAGCACGCGTACGCCATATTAGACTCACCGTGAACTATGGCATCTGCCATTGATCTTGCCACCTCAACTGGCAACGCAGCCCCTCGAAGCCAACAGGGCGGAATTGCTACTGGCGTGCGTAGTTCTATATGTATGCCGCCGATCCATACGGGTCGCTTTACTCCGGTGGGAGTTTGTGCTTTGTCTGCTTAGGTCCGAACTAGGGACCTCAGAGTTGCGGTGTCCCTCGTGGGGCTGATGCTTCCGTGAAGGTCCATACGATTTACGCCAGTTTGGGACAGGCTAGCGTGCAAGGCAGAAGGGTCAACGTCAAACTGTAGATTCGCTGGTGACGGGTGTCATTTACAGGGCCATAGTGTACCTAGCCAGCCGTTCTTCGGCGCTTCTTCATCGTTGCTTTGTCATCCGGCAGGCGGGCCATAACATTCGGCATCGCGCTCCCTCCGTCGTTTTAGCCCCGCACTGCTGTACAACAGCCGCATCGATGATGAGACTCCGCCGCGCCAACGGAGGCGGAGCAAACGCGCGTGAATTGCAGCGACGGACGTCGCCCGCGCGGGGTTCTAATTGTCACTTTGGGATGCGCTCGTTGACGACCTGGTGAACCTCTCGGCCGGCTGGCAAATGAAAATGCAGTGTTGGTTGAGGCGGCGACGAAGACGACGACGACGACGAAGAAGGAAATCTGGGACGCCAAACTTTGACCCGACGTCCGGAGATAGCTTAACGCCCGCCTGGCGCTGGAGCGGTGATCGACTGTCCTTCGGAAGCGACGGAATCGGCAGAGGAAAAAATGAAGCTCACACCGCCGTGAGCTTTTAGTCCGTATTTCCCGGCGTTTCGCGGCTGTTGGTTGGGCGGATTACACCCTTGACATGACGTCGCTGTACTGGGATCACGGTACGCGGGCGTGTGTGTGTGTGCAACGGATGACGCGTGAGAAAAATGCCCAACGACATTAATGTCAGCCGGATGAGGTGCCGATTTGGCTAGCGTTAATGTCGACTCTGCAGTCGTTCATCCAGCTTAAATGGTCGGCGAAAATGAATGCCATTTTCTGCCAGCAGATTCGTTTGGTGGGCTATGTAGCAGCATCGGTGGTACGGCGTATCGGATTCACTAATCTTATCAATATCATGTGTGCTAGTTTGTTTCCAGCTGGTTTCGATATTATTGCTTCACGCAGTACGTGTGTATTTTTATTATGCAATAAAAATGCACCTTTATCTTCAGGTGCGCTAAAAACGTATGTGTGCGAAGAAAATGGGCTATGGTTGAACCCGGAGTTGATATATGGTCTGGTCATTTGCACTGCTTCAGCGCTTTTCGTGGCAAGTATATGTTGCTGAAATTCATAAAGAGAAGAAACTAAAGCCAATGCGTTCTTCTTTCCCTCCCCAGTTCCAGGTTCTGGCTGAAGACCCCCACGACGGAAAGCAGTCGGATTCGGCCTCCGACTCGGCTGAGGACCTCGAAGCAGCTGCGTCCTCTCATGAGGATGCCTTCGCCGACGCTGTAAATTCTGCTTTGCACGCCGACAAGCATGTTTCGTCCGAACACGAACAAAAGGAAGCCGGCCACATCATCGAGAATCGTGTTCAGCCGCCGCCACAGTTCCAGCAGCATTTTCAGCTGGGCTTTCCGTTCAACGCGCACGGCCTACTCCATGCCCCGTCGAACGCCATCCACCATCACGCCCCGCAGGCGCGCGGAGTAGGCCACTCTCAGCAGTTCGTCGCACTCCAACACCACGGCCCACAGGCGTGGCCGGCCGAACACGGCCACGGGGTACCGCATCAGCCCGTACCGGGCCCTGTCTTCCATCCGCCCCAACCGCAGGTACACTTGCAACAACCTCCCGTCCACCACCACCACACCCCGGTCTTCGAGCCGGAGGAGCCCCAGCACCAGACCGAGCCCCACCAACTTGAGCCGGCCGCCCATCACGAAGCGCCAGTCTCTCAGGAAGACGCCGTCCACGTCCACCATCAGGAGCACCATGAGGAGGTACAGGACAACGCCGTGGCGCCGATTCCAGTCAACCATCAGCCGGCGCACGTAGATCCGGAGGAGGCGTGGCCGCTGTCGCAGCCCGACATGCCGAAGATCGTCCATCTCGACGTCAAATGCGAGAAGAACCTCATGAAAGTGGTCGTTGAGTTCGACCGCCCGTTCAACGGCCTCATCTTCTCGAAGGGTAACTCGGCTTGTCCATGTCAAACCCCCGTTCTTCCATCTCCTGCTCCGTTTGAACGAGCAGAGCATGTGTTCTTGTCTGTTTGTGCGTACGCTGTAAACGTCTGTTGTTCTACGTGTATGTGATGTCTGTGTGCCGTCTCAAGGAACGCTCAATCCCGCACTCCTGCGGCAAGCGCAGAGCCGTCGCGCCAGCCCGAGGACCGTCGGCTACGGGCCGAGTAAAGTGAAGCGCGATTCCTCACAGGAAACCTCCGAGAAGCAGAGCATACACGGTAATCGTAGCCGCCCTACGGCTCCTTTAGCCACCTCGGCTTTGAGCTTCAGCTACTCGTCAACCGAGGACGTCTGCCTTGCTGTAATGCATATTCGTCCTGCCCTGTCGTGAGATCCGTACCATGACCATTCTCAGAAATAAACGTCTTGTCCACGTTCCGCAGGTCACTACTCATACGGTTCGTGCGTGCACCTGCCGGCGGGCAGTGGGAAGAAGTCGGTATTCTTCGACATCTCCATCAACTCGTGCGGCACCGTAGGCAACGCGCAAAGCGGTCTTTACGGCCAGGAGGGCAATACGGCGACGGGTTCGTTCTTCGAAAACACCATCATAATCCAGTACGACCACCAAGTGCAGGAGGTTTGGGACCAGGCGCGCAAGCTTCGCTGTACCTGGCACAACAACTACGAGAAGGCCGTCACTTTCCGTCCCTTCCCCGTCGACATGCTCGACGTCGTTCGCGCCGACTTCGCCGGAGATAACGTCGGCTGCTGGATGCAAATTCAGGCCGGGAAAGGACCCTGGGCCTCGGAGGTGGCCGGTATTGTCAAGATCGGTCAGACCATGACTATGGTAAGTGTACGGTGGGATGCTACGAACGAACGTAGTTTTCCTTCGTAGTACATCGCTGCAGATGTGACTGATGCTGATGACTTCGAGGCGCGACGTAGAAGCACCACGACCTCCCCACGTCACGTAGGCCAGTCGATTGCGCGTGACATGCAAAGCCATTACGCTCCCAATCTAGTTGAGTTCGAAGGGGACGCTTCGATGGGCGAGTTGGGACACGCAAAGTAAGATGCATGATACCTATCGGATGCTATCTGGTATGGGAATAAGCGGGACGGAATGTTAAACGCCTCTTGAACCCTTCGAAATGCTGAACACCTTCAACGCTTTGTAAACTCCTGACTATCTTTTCTCTACCATCCTTTTCCCTTCTCCCTTTTCGGTGTGGGACCTGGTCCTTAAAAGGGACGTCTGTTTTTCTGCTTGATTGTACCATAGTATTTACTTTAGAGGATGGTAATACTGATGCCAGTTGACAGCTGTTATCTAGGGTCGTTCTTTCGAAACCAGGTGCTCGCTATCAAGGACGACGAGAACAAGTTCGACATGCTGGTGAGGAACTGCATTGCTCACGATGGACAACGAGCACCCATTGAGCTGGTGGACTCCAAGGGCTGTGTTGCACGACCCAAGCTGATGTCGCGGTTCACGAAAATCAAGAACTTTGGCTCATCGGCTACCGTGCTGTCGTACGCTCACTTCCAGGCCTTCAAGTTCCCCGACACCATGGAGGTCCACTTCCAGTGCACGATTCAGATTTGCAGGTATGTGCGAGTGTACGGCACCAACCAGATATTTAAAGAACTGCTAAAATCCACATCGACCATTGGCCTCGGTTGGATAAACGATCATTTAGCGGCGCCATATACGTCGGCGCACGTAAACCTAGTTCATACAATTGAGTCGCCTAACTATAGCGATGCAACATGGTGCAACAAACCTACGCGTCGAAGAAACAAGACCTAATGCAGTCTCTCTGAGTTCCTCGTCCACAGCACTATTACAGCGTTTTTCTAATGGACATGCGTAGAAAGAAATACTTTTAAATAACAACGGAATTAAGTCAATGTGTTGAAAAAAGACATGTACGTCGCACGCCCCGAAAAGGGCGATAGAGGTCTATAGAATACAAAGGCACTCATTTGCTCCATGCAGGTATCAGTGTCCCGAGCAATGCGCCCACGACGATCAACACGCTTCGGCAAGCGACCGCCAGATCAACTACTCAACGACGCTGTCGCGCCAGGAACGAGATCTAGGGCGATTCCGTCGGGACGTCATCCTGCCAGGGGCCGGCGGCAACGATGACGGCGAAAAGGACATCGGCGTATCGAAGATCATTCGTGTACTCAGCGCCGGCGACGTCGACTTTAGTCTGGGCAACTCGACCCAAGAGCAGCCCCTCGAATTCAACCAGGAGGAGCTGAGTTCAATGGTGTGCATGTCGACGATGGGTTTCGCCTCCGTCCTGCTGCTGCTGCTCGTCGTACTCGTCGTGACGTGCGTGATGTGCGCGTTCCTTTATATCCGACACAAGCAGAACCAGCTTGTACCCGTATTCAAGGCCTACCCCCACGACCTTCCTGTGTTCACTAAAAAGCCCAAGGAGCAAACGCAGTAAAGCTGACAACGCCAACCACGACGTATAGGCGCCGTCATGATGACTTATACTATTCATAGCGTTTTCCCACAATACTGATCTACCGCTAGTAATTAACACTGATCATGATTTCGCCCGGCCACGTTTTCGACCTGGAGGGGCGGTGGCATCTCACCAGCTACGTTGCGCCCAATGGATCATGGCTGGTCGCCTGTTTTCATCGCGACCCGATCTAGATTTTCTATTTGGATCGTATGAACAGCGGAATGTGAATGAATATTATGGAGTCGGCTCAGTGTTTCAAGAGCCGCGGCCATAGTCAACAAACTCGTAGGTAGAGGAGTAATAATGGAGTTGAGTGCCGTCATTGAGAATATGCTATTTATTGCCAAGCCGGGGGGTCGGAACGCTGTATTTATCCCTGGCAGTGCGCGTGGACCTCGCTACTGTGGAATATTTTCGCTCTCGCGCCCTCACCTGATATCCTGCCTGCAGTCTAAATTCTATATATTACTCAATGCTCTTGGCCTTGCCTGCCTTTCACGTCTCTGTCCGGTCTCGGCGTTCCTTTGCTCTGCATCTATGCACATATATTTCAGCTAACCTTGTGAAAACTATATTCCAGCTCAGAGGAATACGTCACCGTACGTTTGCTTCTTACTGCACCTGATGCCTATCTTTCTCTTTCTTAGCCACCTTGAGAATGTTCACTTTCTTCCTCTCTCTCTCCTTTTCCCTCGACCTCAGCACCTTCGGCCTGTGGACCACATTACCTCTCTCTGGCGCCGGGTTTGCCCTTCTCGGCTAACTAATATTTTTCTCTATGTTCCGAGATGCTCCACAATGTACGCGTGCCAAACCTTAACAAGAGATTGATTAGCAGCTTGGAAAATCGCCCCATCGCGTTCACTCATAAACAGGTTGATTTATGTACGAGTATTTTAACTTTGACGTAAAAGTAAGCTGCCGCTGATATATTCTATGGGTAGCCTTCTACTGGCGGGGCCGCTTCAGTACCCTAAACTTGTATATATCATTTAGTATAGCGTTACAAGCCACCGTTTATGTGCATAGAACGTTTTTGATGTAAACCCCGCACCATGGATGGCCACGTGGAACTTCATGACAATAAAACGTTGAATTAAATTATAGATGCGAGGTTATTGTGGTATATAAATGTAATTTACAATTGTGCCCCAAATAAATGAATTTAAGGCAACAAGAAATTCAAAATACGCGTTTTTCTTGTCTTGGCAATATAGTTTGATACATGGATTTATAAAAAATCGATTTTGAAATCAACGCAAAACTTCGTTGATGCTTAGCAACGTCTCGCCATCAAGTAGATATGGCAAAATTTACTTTCAGATCTATTAAGGCTATTAGACCGAGCTTCAGTAAAAGTAGCATAAAGTGCAACTAGCTGGGCCTGTCCTATCGACCCCACTTTATGAAAGAAATGCTACAGTCGCCTACTGATTGATCAAACTGCCAGAGTTCGTCCAATGACGAAGTGTCAGTTGTTGGTTTTCTATCCATCTGCAGGTATATTTATGACCTTCAACTCTACCGTGCAACATAATATCTTCATGTGGCCTATGGCCCACCGCCTTGTAGACTATTATGGTACAGGACTTCAATAACCGAGAGTTAGTTATGCAGCAAAGCCAGAATAATGTACAAAGATTGAGTCCCAGCCAAAAAAATTTTGTAATAGTAAACAAATTAGTTTTTGTTACGGCGGAGAAACGGCCATGTGCACTCCAGCTCTCTTGGCCGAGTATCTACCGAGTATTTATTATTGTAATAACTATTATTAAATGCATTTTGCTATTTCTTACCCAAGTAGTACCAGTTGACCGCTCTATTCATCGAGTGTTTCCATTTTATGCTCGTTTGAGGATCATTTTGAAGCTATTTTAAATTGATGGGGACCTCTAGGTTGACAAACAATTATATCCAAAGTATAACATAAAAACGGTAGCCAACCGGACTGGCGGCCACGTCGACCGTTCGGTGACTTTTGCTGAAGCTTATGTTTCAATAGCGGGAATAGGAAAGACATTCAGAGCACTTCGTATCGTACGATTTTCAAATTCCATACGATTTTTCTGTTCAAGCATATTGATGAACCGTTTAAGTAATGGCTGCCTCTTTGTTTATTGGAGGATTTAAAAATTCTATGTACACATGTAGTAACCTTCTAATAGCTTGTAGCCGAGCGTGATTCTATTTTCATACACCACACTCAGACCATAATTTGTTCTGTGACAAAGCACTAGATCAATTAGAATCGAGTGTAAAAAAAAAGGGAAGACTGGTATTTCGGACCCATATAAAACAGATTTATTATCTAGTCTCCATATATCGTTTTCATTGCCTACCTAAACGACGTCTCACTTCTTTCCGACTTTTGGGTCGCCATCCGAGTCAATCTTTGACACAGATGCGCAATATACAAGTCGTAGTGAAACGTGCATGATAGTTAATGACAATATTTACATGGTTAGCGATCCACGTTGCTCGATTATTACAAATACGAATCCAAATATATACGCTGAGTCGGTCACGCATTGACACGATCGGACCATGACACAAAACACTTCCCGTTGTAGTCCTCTAAAAAAATAAGCGACGATTGCTAGCCTGCGAGAATACCTCAACATGGCCGACTCGCGTAGATTGCAAGTCATTTGTGTAAAGCTTGCCCTCGAAGTCATCGTAGGAGAACGACCTACGTAAAGTACCTTTCTTCGTGAACACGGTATTGGCCTTGCTATTGCCGGTATCAGGACTTTTTGTTGTTTTATTACGGCTGGCTGTGTTCGTAAGGGGTTTAGTGCGCTCTCGCTGCTGAGAGGGGTCGCTTGTTTTCGTCTTGGTCGTTTTCAATTGTGTGTACGTTCCAGCCCTTTTTAGCGCAGGGCCATTCTGACCGCCTATAAACAATTTCGTCCCGTTTGAAGGCGTGGCTAGCGCACTCTTTATGGGTTTCAATGGAGTTTGGATGCCGCTAGAATTTGTTGAAGTACTGTTACGGAGCTTTACGCTACTTTGTTGTTCGGCGGTCAGCATCTCCCGGACAGTTTTCCCAAACATAAGTATGGGACCATGGACCGGTTCGTATGCATCAAGGAACTTCATTATTTGATTAACGACCAGCGGCATGTTCTTATTGACGCGTTCGCGTTTTTTCGTCTCCTGCAATAATGCTCCACCACGGTTTTTAAAGCGCTGCGGATCCTTCTGAGATTCCTCAAGTTGCTTAGCAGTTTCCTTCAATTGCTTTAGGTCATCCAGTAGCTTGAACAATGGCATCACCAAACTTCGTTTCGTTTTGAGACCCTCGATGACTTGTTCATACATTTCTAGGGCCCGTTCTGAAGGACCTTCATCAAGTAAGAGTTTTAGCTCTGGGGGTTCTTGCCAGTGCTTGCCAGTTCGCAGTTCCTCGTAACACTTACTGGCATCATTTTTCAGCTTTTCTATGTACCTTTCCATGTTCGCTTGCACTAACGATGCGTATTGATCCTTGAGCTCCTCGAGTCTGTACATAGAAGGACACATATTCGATTTGTAGGTTTCTCTTGACTTTTGATAATGCTAATCGACACTTTTAAAGATCTGTCGCCTGCAGGCAGGCTAATATTATTTTCACCGAGAGAACATGGTTCAAAAAAGAGTAAATGCATCTGGTAACTTTTAAATCTTGTCAAGCTATAACCACTGCCGTTTTATTTTAAAGAAAACAGCCAAGGATTCAGACACATGCATATATGCATTATACTACAACATATTAGAACAGAAGTTTGGAAAAGTCTGATGACTGTTGTGCGTCATATTTAAGACTTAAAACATCTGACACGCGAATGGCAAAGTCGTTTTAAAATATTTGAAGCATTATGGCTAATGATTTTTATTCGAATGGGCAATGTCCGAAAAAAATAAATGGATGTTAATTAATAATTAAGGCTTCAAGATATGTTTAGAACGGTTTCATTTGCAATCTTGGACGTTTGGATAAACGGCCATTCCATTTATTTTCATTATGATACCTCATTGTCTACAGTGACTTTTACAGTGATTTTTATAAAACAAAATTTCGGTAATCTGATATTTCGGAGTATATAAAGGCAAAGCAATCATTTGATTATTATTATTATTATTATTATTATTATTAGTATTATTATTATTATTATGGTAAAATAGGCTCTCCCTAAGCATTAAAGTCGTTAATATTGCTCACTTCAACAGTTCTGTTATTCAAGGTGTCGGTTCCGGCTCCGTCTACGGACTCTATAGTATAAAATCACCATAAATCTGGTGAATGTTATTTATTCTTAGTTATTTCCCGAGAGTAAGTAAAGTAAAAACGACATTTCGGGAATGTTTAGCCCTAAATATGTTTTCCTACGGTAATCGAGGCTCCACGCCGATAGCTTTTGCCCTAATATTCAGCCTGCGAAATATAGAGCTAAGTTCACTGGAATACCTTTCAACTGCGATGTCCAAATGGTCCATTAGTGAACTAGATTCATAACTTGCCTGCTTATAGCTTGATAAGTCTTCGTCGCTACGAGATCACCGAGTATTTGTTCACGCTGCGTCCGCAAGACGTCAAGACGGTCAAACATCTGTTCTAGACGTTTTAACAAGGAATTGTGACGTGCTTGAACCTTTGCTTCTTCAGCGCGCAGCTGCAAGAACGACAAACACAGAAAAATAAGAATATTATATTGACAACAGCGGTTCCAGGAGACAATAATTATCCAACCTTAATCCGAACTTTCCGTATTGCGGTAATAATTTTCAGTAATTGTACCGCGACCCGGCTGCGTAAACAATTGAAGAGACCTGTCGGTCAAGTCATAGAAATAAAGCATATTTTGAGTCCAAACGAAACACAAACGCTGCTTACCTCATACAACATGTTCTCAGCTAGTTCAATATTGGCATTGCTTAGATCCCAACGATCAGGCGAAAGACACTGCACACTCTCTTCAATAGCGAGGGTGGGCACTTTTCCCATTCGGTCCATCAAACAACGTCCTTCTTCGATTAACGGCCGTAGTCGGTCAAGCCGGAGCTGTCTCTCCCTACGTAAGGCAGAGACATGGCTCGACAGTTTCAGTAACTCAGCCTGCGTTGGAACTGCGTCGTCGGTCTGTCAAAGAAAAACATACCATAATTATTTACTAGGATACCACCTAGAACAATGTACGTATTCATAGTGTATAGTATTAACCACTCATCCGTCGTCATCATAATCATCATCATCATCGCCTATCGTTACATAACAAGTAGCGACATATGTACTCACCATTTTACTATGGCCGTTTTCGTAAAAACTTAGCCAGAGTAACATATATTTAGATATTTCTAATAGATATATTCAAATATATATTTAAAAGAAAAATCGAAGATGAAAATAGCTGTACATATTTAATTGCTCTTCTAAACATATTGCACTTCTTACCCAATCGTTCAAAAAACCAATTTAAAGGATTCTGTATTCTTATTATCGGATCGGTTTAGGACCTGAGGCCTACAGGGGCATATACGCATTTTACATGCAAGCGGCTTGCATGTAAAATGCGTATGTGAAATTATCCTGCCGGAACCTTGCCACTACCGTAAACACTTCGCGTTAGAAGTGAAAAAAGATATGTTGCCTTAGAAATATTCGATGCCCATTGGGTATCCTGTGCAAACAAATGGACTTTCGAAACAATATATATATATTTCAACAATTAATTGAAATTCATCATCCAAGAGTTCAGCAATGGCTGAGGGCTCGACCTACCCTTGCGATGCTGTCACCGACTATGTGAAACGCTTGTTGATCACTCATTAACTCCAGAATAACACACTCTTGTTCGCGTAAATTTTTAAGACGTGTTTTTCTTTCGTTGGAGATCTGGTCCACTTGATTCATGCACCGTTGCACCCAGTCCAGCTGCTCTGCCAGATTGAGACCCTCTGGCCGTACTGGTTCCGGAACGTCGAGGCTCTTGAATAAACCGCTGAGTTCAACCAGTGACGACTGTAGCTTGACCTTCTTGGCTTCGAGCTCGGCCAGTTCGTCTTCGACTATCGTCTGCCATCTGATATTGCCCGATCCGTGTAGTCAGCTATGAACTGGATTTTAGTACTATGCTACGCCGTGTAGTTAAACCTCAAAGGCGCCTATATATGACGTCTATATATATTACTGGCGAGCCAGTAATACTTACGCGCTGAATAATTAGAGACCATCTAACTTAAAGACGAATTACCATACACTGAGACTGCTAGACAGCTTCAAATTCGTTATCATGCAGGCACTAAATTTCACGAAGAAAAACGTACAATATCTCTCCATTAAATCTAGATAGAGCGGTAAGGGTGATCGGAAGGAATTTATTATTAGCTATGTGTGAATCCACATGAATACTAGAGTATGCCACAAGCTAAGCGCCACGGATTTGGCCGATTCACGCAGATGTGAAATCATAAAAAGGTTTTACGATAGTGCTGGAACTTCGGTAGACTAGAAGGAAGCTCTCCAATTTATGAGAGGAAACATTTGTGTCTGCTATTTCCGAAACACGTATATGTCTCTCGTTCCACTATGAATGTTCCATCTATTTCTGCAATAGAAGAGTCTGTCTGCAAATGTACGAACCGCTCATTGAACCAGCGAAATACTCGTTGCATTCTTCGATCCACATCATCCACCTTATATCCACAATTCTCCCATATGTCTTGCAGTCGAAGTATATGCTCGCCGCATGAGTTAATATAGTCGTTATACCTGGATATCAGAATGAAGTGCAAACCAAACGCGAACAGGTAAAAAAAATTACACTTTCTGCATTTCACATGTGAGCTATTGGAAACTCAATGAATCAAACATCGCTAATGGCATGACCGTATTCGGCACTTAGCAGCTCATTTTCATAGATCTGGTACGAAGAAAGATCTTACGTGGTCGTAGAAAATATATCGAACATCTGATTTCACAGAAACTGGCAACAATGCATTACGTGTAGATCAGTTTGCACGGTGACAGCCTTAGCTCTCTGCCACTCTAGACACTATTCAGCGTTTTCTCATTATATTTACTCGATTAGCGCTCCACTGCTATACGTCGAGCTGTTCACACTCAGTTGAATTAAACTTCAACTCAGTAGAAATTCGAATATGCATAAACGGACCCATAGTAAAAGCTATTTGACACCCATCCACGAGCGAACAGAACAAGAACAGGTCACCGTACGAGTAACTAATTCAAGAGCACAGATGGAAAGCGTGACTTGCATTGGTCGATAACGGGTTGGAACGATACACGCGCCTCGCGACGCCATCCTGAGCGCGCCCTAAAGATTGCCTGTCTCGTCACTGCAGCGTCGACTAGTCAGGTTCTCATCTACACGGTCCAAACGGTTCGCCACAGAATGCGACGCGCCCCTGCAACGCACAATTTTCGCCCGATCTATGCCCGGCGTTCGTTACAGATGGGAGCTCTTATGAGCCAAGGGTCAGGCGCACGTGGGCACAAGTGTGACATGCAGTCGCCAATTCGAATCGCTTGATCTCAAAGCGCGTGCATGCGCACTCCCGTGCCATCCGTCGGTGTACATCGTGTGTATGCTGATGTCCACCGTGTTGCAGACCATCTATAAAAAAGAAAACCGTTATTCTAGATATATCGACACGGATCGAGGTAAAGCCACACTCAGGCTACCAAAACATTCCTTCCCGGAAAATAATTATGTTAAAAATGAAGTCCATAGTTCTGTATATAGTGAAAATAGATAATCGAGATTGTAAAGCTAGTGTAGCAGTTAGTGAATGGGCGTTGAAATCCGCCCGTAGCTTTGAAACGAGCAATTTGCTCCATATTAACTTATAAAATATGCTTTTGGGTAAAAGAATGCCTATGACTTGGATGAAGACTGACATCTTGTAGCAATGGAACTATCCTTAACGATAGTTCCATCGCTGCTACCATTTAAAGAGCAGAATTAGTTATAGTATATGGAGCAGTTATAGTATATAAATACGTATCAACCATTGGATATATTAAATGGTTACACTGCATTGGCCGTTTATTAATGAAACGACACTTGTCTGCCTCGCTCTCAGCTCAGCTCACCCATACGTCACGCCTCGCTTTATACCGAAACTCTGCTTCATCGCACACATCGCCGTGAATGAAGGCTTTACCCACGGCTGCTTATGGCCCACATGTAGACTCTGGATGACTGCTGTTTTTTTGCGGCTGGAATGGGCCACTTTTTTGAGTAATTTGAACGTTCGAATCACAGATGATTTCGTTAGATGGAATCGAACCTAGATCTTGGTGATCCGAGCTAGACTGGTGCTGTGGGAAGCGGATGGGTGGAAAAAAAGTGTCGGTTTGGGACAGTGACGAAAGCGGCAGGCGTTTTGTGTTGGCCCTAATTGCGAGAATTGTCCGAGCTTAAACGGAAAGGGTCCTCGAGGAGTCGAGCTTAGCATGCTAAAATCGCGCGTGGGAATAAACGCCGGTTGAACGAGACGCCATGGATCTAAAGGTCTTGGTAAGAAATGTTCGATGTAGAACCTCGATGCGGGTTAATCCCTGCAAGCGGACAAAGCGTAGACGGCTTGAAACATAGTTGGGGCTCAAAGCTGCTGACCAGTAAACGCCTTTGCAAAAGCAGACTTTTCCTTTATTTTGTGCTGTGCTGCAGTGGGCGGCGGATACGATACGCAGAGAGTGTCAGAATAAGTTCGCTCGACGTCGGCCAATCTGTCGAGCTGAAGAAGGTGGTTAACTATGCGTAGCTACGCAACATCGTGTACGAATGCAGCTTCGTACATGTTGTGTTTCTTTCGCGTAAAAAAAGAACAGCATAAACCCGCTTTAGTTTTAAAAGTACATCTTGGCTACCGTAAGTTAGATAGGGACTATTGTGTGTGCGGACATCGATACGTCTAGAAGCATTGATGAACTTAGTGGAAGCCAAATATTCACTGTTTAAAGTGTACGATTAGTAGATTTTGATCGAAATGAATCGTGAAAAATATTCCATGGAGTACCGGAGTGCGGTAAGCACTGTGCAAGATAATGTCCAAATGAGAGGAAAAATGAAAACCACTGTAGCTGTTTCAAGTGATTTCCAACTCGGCGATAATTAGGCAATGTTATCGTAAGCAATTTTTTCTAAAAAAAACAATTCCATTAAGATATGATTATAACGTTTATCATAGACTGACTTAAGAGCGTACGCCGAACTTAACATCCGCTTTTATGTGATCAAATCGTGATTACTAATTTCTGAGCGAGTAGCGTATTTGGCTTCCTTAGAGTACATTTGACGACTAAAACAACTGCGAGAAGTTTTTAACTATCCTTTTTTATTCTTTTTTCGTCTTTAACTATTCTTAGTGAAATGACACTCTGCTAAGATTCCTTAAATTTATCCTTAAAGCTCCCGGATCGAAATAGAATCCCTCAGTAAAACCGCCTGTTACCTTAAACAAAAACAGTCCGTGTTTCGGGGCCATTTTAAATCGTCCACCATCGATTTTTTAATATTAACTCCAGCCTACCGACATACCTAAAGCCTCGGAGTATCGTAGTAGTATCGAAGTAAAGTATCGGGGTAATCCTGCTGAAGTTCTTTTATACAAGTGAAGCGAAGTTAGCTGGTTTCAGGTTGCCCTTAATTATATGCCATTGAGTTTACACAGAAAGACAACGTTTTTGAGAAATTCCTATCTTTGTATTGCTATTTTGTGCACCTTTCATTTAGAAATCACACGGCTGAAAACGATGTGAATAGTTCGCTTTCTTTATTAATGAATTTACCTTGAACAAAAACGACGCAACGCGTTCCCTTCATGGTGCTTTATCCAGTCGCGAAGAGATGTCTTGCATAACTGGATAAGCCGGAAACCGATGTTTACTGCCGTATATTCAAATCATTTAGTGAACTCTTTCGTGTTATATAACTCCTTTGTGAGACAATCAAACAAGCCTAAAAAGCCTAGGATACATCGACCGAGTTCTGAGTCGCCTGTCGGGATGTTGCCTGGAAAGTTGCAGGTGTCAACAGGATCTACGCTACGGCCTCTAAATGCTCGAAGATAAAACAGGCGTTTTCGACGGGTGTTCAAAACGCACGATCCTATCTCTTTTTCCTAAAAACAAACTGAACTATGGTGTTATTACAAACCTAGGAAATCACAATTGGATAACAGCGTGGGGAAATCAGCGAACCCCTCAGAGCCCTCTTAAACGTCGAAATCAACCGACCGCTGAACCGGTGCTAAATAATTGGAAATTGGAGTGCGTCTATACCCTGATGGACAGATATCACGTGGAGACAGCATACAGTAAATTCGAGATTGTCAGTCACGAAAAATACATAATCCCATTCTTCCTGAGGAACTGGTGTGAACAGCTAACGATCGGCATTGGAAGCGACCTTAAAAAAATTGTCAAGAGATCAAAACAGTACGGATAGATTTGTTGATAGATAGTTGAAAAAAACTTTGAGCAACGTAAACAAATAAGGATTTTATGGGCCATAAAATGAAATGAAATACAGAGTGGTAAAAAGATACAGGCTTGAATAATAATGTTACGGGCCGCTTAACCAGCCAACATTCGCCTACAGTCCGAACACAGTTTGATTTAAATTTGCACTTATCAAAAAATATTTTTAATGCTGACCATTAGCCAACATTTAATATCCACGGTACCGCCTTTTGCATTACTTAATTTCCACCTATGAAAAAGCACTTAACACACAGCAAATCTGATGCCACCAACGCTAGTTATACCGCGGCCCGCAGCTCTTTCCAACCGACCGCCCGCCCGCCCGCTCAGAGCGCAGCTTCCTACAGGCAAGATCATCGGCCGAATGATGTCTCGACCGGACGACTCTCTCGGACTGTCATAGCAACGCAAGAAGTTTCGTCGCAGCCGCAGAAGCAGACCGCTAAGTCGTGCATGCCCTGGTCGGTTGGTTGGTTTGGGGCTGATGTTGTACCAGAGCTGAGTTGGCCCAGTGGCAGTTTCTCTGCCGCGCCGTAGAGTACAGCCGTCCGTCTCTCGACTGGCGTGTCTATCCACCAACGGTGGTTTGGTGGCTGTGAAGTCGCACGCCGGGGGTCGAGCCGCTGTGTGGCCCTGGTTCGTCACTTTGGAGTGAAAACCCTCGTCACAAACGAAACTTCGTCATCGACCCCCCACCATCCCATCTATCCATCCGCCTTCGATCATCATCGTCGTCGCCGACGATTTTGGTGGAGGATTTCTGCATCGTCTGCCTGTGACTACTGTGGGACGATCTGGTGCTGTGTTCTGTTGCGGTGTAGACGGTTATCAACGTCGAGTAGTGGCACGGCGCAGTTCGTTGTGAATGACACGAAGACCGACACTGTGATCCCGGCGGCCCGTCTGAATGTGAATCGTTCCTGTTCAGGAGTACTCGACAAAGTGCCAGTTCCGTTTAGCCCGCCTTCTTGCTCTCCGTGCGCTTGCACGGACCTACCGGGTGGCAGAAGTGAGTGTGTGCGTGTGTATGTGTGTGTGTGTGTGTGTTTGTGAGGAGAGATTCCGTGCAAGGAAACGCCTGGCCGTCGGCCCTGTGAGTGTTCATGCCGCTGGCTCCGTGTAGACGTCGGTGACGGGTGTAGTTTTGTGCTTAGATAGGTGCCTGGATATGTCGTTGTGTCCTGCTGGTGTTTCGGGCTGCGTTCGCTGGCCGAGGTCGTTCTTCACGTCACAATGGTACCCAATGTTCAATAGCTATTAACGATGCGGCAGCTTCGTGCGACTGGGATACGTGGACACGCTATCCTCGAGGAGTGAACCCGTAGTGTGGGCTTCACTGGGCGCTCAATGAACGGTAGCGATGACGTCCACGGTGGCGATCTGTCGGCTGGCGGTGGAGCGAATATATAGATAGATAGATATGTGTTCGACACTAGTCTGGGACCGTAAAACCAGTAGATCCCCATCAAAGCTGTTCATTCGGGTTTCGCTATGGGTTTCTGTGGGCTATCATTCGCATGTGGGTGTTTGAGTACGTAGGTGTATGTCTGCGTTGCTCTGGACCCATTTCTACCTGCCGTCAGTGAAGAGAATGTCTATTTCATACGTATAACTTCCGTTGAAGACGACGTAACACTCGGCATAATCAATTTCTCACCACGAACATTTTGTAAATTGGAATGAAGATACCAACGTGCGCTTCTGTGTTGGCCTCCTAAATTGTTTACTGGCCGCTAGGTATGTCTCCTCTAAATGTTGGTATTTGTGCTACTCTTTAAATAAACAACAAATGCCTAGCTCAGATTTATTTTGTGCTAATCCACTTAGCTAACTTGGTAGCTCTGTCCCCCGTGTCTCTCCGCACATAGTGACACATCCACTATTTGTACAAGACCCTAAGCTTTATTTACATTATGAGGCACTATGTTAGTGATGCTCGCTACATGTATGCTTCAATATTTTTTACATACATACATCTATTTTCTATACGTATATACATCTCTGACAGCTCGTAGTTTTGATTATCCGATTCTGCTACCCGATAAATTTTTAGCGAACAAGACAGTGGTAAATCGAAATGCTGGTGCTCATGCTAGTCCGCGGTGTTTCTGCCGTTTGCGGCGCTGGTAGCCACGGGTGTCAGCAAAAATATCAGCAACAACGATTGCTGCTGCTGCTGTGGCAACCTCTTGTCATGGTGGCGCCAGCAACCCCGTCATCTGATTGGCGAGTCATTTCGTCCCGTCCGTTACTACGTCCACGCCGCCGCTGCCGCCGCCGCCGCCCGGGCTACCACCACCACCACCACTACCACCACGATCGTCGTAGCCGGCTCTTACCACCGTTCACTGGCCCAGCAGAGCCAGTCGACGATGCTAGCTCTCGACTGGGGTCCGGTACTTTTCTTGCATTGGCTGCGTCCGTGGCTGTGTTCGGTCGTTTGCTCGCATAGTGCCTAAAGGTGCTGTCAATAACGGCCGCCGGCTACAGGCAGTGTAGCCGATCGGGTTTTGGCGGACGGCCGCTGCCGCTGAACGCCTGCTTGGCTGGTGTTGGTTGTTCGTCTTTCAACTAAACATCTCGCATAGAGCGGTTCTTCCATTGCGGGTGCTGCTACTACCAGGCACCGCATCAACAGCAGTAGACGCTGATGGCGATGGAATAGCGGGCGTTGCGTCCGGGTGGCTGGCAAACCAGTAGCATCCGACTTATGGCTCGATTAGCGAAGGCGGCGTCAGCGACATGTGCCAGAAGTTCGGGGCCAGCAAGAACGAAAGTCCGGATTGGACTTTCACTGGCGGTCGGCAAAACTGAAACAACAATCAAATCGCAACAACGCCTGAACC
>MNPL01001707.1:19508-33869 GCA_002081605.1 Tropilaelaps mercedesae
TAGCGGAAACTTGGCCGCAATCGCGGCGAATCGAGCAGCGCGATCACACGATCCTTCTCGTTCGGCTTATCCTTGGTGATAGAACAACAACCTCCTTAACCCGTGCGCAAATCCAGCCACGGCCCCCCCTCCCGCATTCGCTCACCTTCACAGACTAACCGGTCCAACTTCTCACCTCTCCACCGGACCTCTGACGCGGTTAACCTAGATACTGTCCTGAGCTACAACCATACCCCGTTAGACGATCCTTTCTGACTCTCTTCGCGCATTCGTCTCACAGTTTGAGACGATTTAGGCTGGTCACAATCTAGTCTTAAGGTACAACCCCATAGGAATAGTGTTTGGCCTGACCAATCCGACCGTGCGGCTGCTGTAGGCGACACAGCTACACGAGGGAGGTTGTCTCAATGGAGAACTGCATTATACGTTGCCGCAGTTTGTGTGTGGGACGTGTGTTCATGCGGTGACGTGTAGCAACGGCACCCGTTCATCCGATAGCTCGCGTGGCCATCCGGCTCATAGCAGCCAACTATGGCACAACAACGCCCCCTCGATTTTTTGCCCTGGCCCCTCGTCACCTTTTTCGTGGCTGCTGTTTCCTGTTGTGAGACGACGACGGCAAAACGATTAGCAATACAAGATCAGGATTGGATTGGAAAGGCCGAGGCTGATCAACTGAACAGCTCAGCGTGGCCAAACGACTGTCTTGTGGAGAAAACCGGAAAACGCATTCACACACACACACAAACACACACATGCACACCCCTATACGCTCTGAATAGCCACATACATTGCGTCTTTGGGTATTTCGCTTTGCTCCCGAGCGGAACACAGACGCGCACGCCTTCTGGAACTCATCCATTTGTCTCTTAATGTCGACTAACGATTCTCAGCACCGCACACGAGCCGCGGGTGTGTTTGGGTTTATGCGAAACGGCCCGGTGAAAGGCGATGTTCCCATTCAAACTGTTCATGTTCGATGCGGTCGAACTACGGCGATAATGGCGATCCTGACTAATATTGCTCTACTTGTGCAACCTGGTACCCACTACTGGTCTGTCTTTGTAATCAAGTTGCGAATTGCTTTGATTAGAAAGTGCCAATCAAACCCCGAGAGATTGCGATTACGAACGGGCTCATTGGCGACCCGTCTTCACGCACGCATGACTGTCAGAGAGCAGTAGGCATTGAAATTGGGGCGTTTCTTGTTTTCGATGCTGCAGTTGTAATGTTTAGTTGTGCTCCTGTTTTGGCGGCATTAACTTATCGAAAAAACGCTTGATACCTTTTGAAGGTTTTGAAATTAACGGATGAAGTTCTGAGTTTAACGTAACTTAAACACCGTTTCAAAGTTGCGCTTTTTTAGAATTTCACGCCACTTCAAAATGGTGACGTTTTGTACCGTCGTCGGGCTGATTGGTGCTTGATGTAGTCGTGCAAGACAATCGCTCCTTTCGAGTCACTAGTTTTAGTGGAATGCTAACCCGCGACGAAAATTGATGATGTATTATTACAAATAAATCGGTTTTTTTGTTTAGATAGAATGTTTATAGAACAAATACTAGAACGAGTGCGCTTATATCGTGCAAAGTAAATTTTTAGGTGGAGCTACAACCGACTCAATCGACAAATCTTACTAACAGATCTACAACTATGAACACAGCTGCAATCTTCACTTGTTGTGCGAAATTCACACCGGGGACGTTTTGTTTTGGAAAAACATCCGGACCATATCTTGAAGCATTACATTGTTGCAGCAGAATAGCGGTAGTGGATAGTGGTCACTATTTAAATACCTTGACAAAACTTTCGTGGGGCGTGGTCCTAAAAAACCGTCGGTTCTAGTTAGTTTACGTAAAATGCTTAGCTTGACTCTGTTTCGTGCAGCTCAGACCGGAGCAATATTAGAGAAACAGGACGATGAGCAGAAAGTGACAAGTTAGTTTTTAGACAGGGTTCGAAGAAGGGATCACGACGAGGTTAGTGTTCTCGTCTGAGCTATGTCCTTCAACATGCTCCCAGGATTTTAAGCTAACGTTCAACAGACTATATAGACAATTAGTCGAGTCAACAATCATATCAAGCCTGAATCTCTCTGTGCTAGAGCTTAATCTTAACATCACTTTCTGCTGAGGTTGACGGATGCGCTAAACTTTTTGGCTGCGTATGGTAGGCCCTTATCGGTTCCGCCGTTCAAACTAAAACGGACGTAACTAAAAGTTAAGGCAAATTGCTCTTACTAGCATGACCACTGGCTCGCTGGCTGGCAGGCTTGTGTGTGCATGTGAGTAACTTGATGAATTTTTGGCGAAAGCGCTATTTTGCGTCGATCACCTCGGTATCAACGAAAAAGCCTTCGAATATGGGCTTTATTTTCGCGTTGGGCTTGTCCACGATGACTTTAGCTTCCGCCAGTGCATAGAGACAGTTCTGACGAGACAGAAGTTGTTTTCCACTTTTGTCAGAGAGAGCGAAAGGAAGAGGAAAACTCCTTTTAGCTAAGGGCCTCAAATAAATCTCAGGATCTTGTGTAAGATCCAAACTAGTGCGTGATAGAATTTACAGCAAATTTGTCGAATTGAGAATAAAACCAAACCTCAAGTCGCTTTAAGTTACAGCTCTGTTTTCATATCGCTGTTTGCTGAGGCTGTCGGGTGTGTTAAACTCATCGGGTTTCTAGCTTTTTCACCAGTGGTTGATTTCACCAAACGATGCGAGCTGTGTGGTAGACTTCGGGCGTAGTTGGCGGCTCGACCAGTTCTGTTTATGAGCGTTCGCGAACATTCACAAAACCGAAGTGTACATTTAGTCGGCTGACGATTTTCCGCGCCCGACAATAAATGTGAAGGCTACAACGGAACTTTTCTATACCGAACGCTCGGCGATTTCAACGGACCAGATTCGTGCACTTCGTTCATCAGTGGATCGTTTTGAACGTGAACATTAAATTTCGGACAAATACACATAGACGTTAGTAAGCCCGGAAACATTGACGGCAGCCTCGCGTTACATAATAGGATTTCATGCCAAACATTACCTGTAACGCAATCACCGCCTGAAATACTGTTTGACGTACGACGCACCGACATAGCATCCCGGCGCTTGGGCGTTTTCGTGTGTGGGCTTTTGCCGCCCTTCTGTGCGCTACTTCTACCCACAATGCAGAATCAACAAATAATTTCTAGCAAAACAGAGACCACATACGGCCGAGTCGGCGAATCTACCGCAGTACGATACGACAGCGACTACTAGCTCAGATTCGAAACAGATTCGGGTAGTGATGGTCGATAGATCTGACTGATCCGATGATAACGTAGTGAAACCGTTGCCTGCTGCTTCCAGCTTTTGAACAATTTTTATAGGATATATATTCAAACGGGTATATCCTTCATGAAAGCGCGAAAATTGGGCAAACGTCTACGAAAATTGTTCATCTATTCTGATGGTTTGTCAGTGCACATAGGTCTTGGCAGTTACCTCTGTTGCCTTAATTCAAGGGGATTTGATGATAGATTCTCCTGTCTCCTGCACGTTTGGTCTCGAGGGGTTGGGCCGATTCGCATTTTAAACGAAAGTTTCATTTTTCACGGATGTTGATGGCGTGCGTTCAAGCTTTACATCGATTGTATAAGACTTAATATCCCAATACCGTTCTCCAAGTTTATATGATTCGCGTCATCTCGATAGTGGAACATCTTTCCTCAGCAAGGACGTGTCCTATGCGATTGATATTCGTGTCACGGCTGAGTGGCCTTTTCCAGCTATTACTATTCTTTGTGTGCTGAGAGAAATCTAGCAGTACATTAACCACTTAGGCGACGAACGCTAGTTGATTTATATCCGTAAATAGTGCACTTTCCTGTGTACGTTTACTTCACTCAATTTATCAGTCAAATAGAATAGTTCAACGCATCTGCTGAGCGAATCGCATAGAGATCTCGAGCTTCTAAACCGATTCGATCCACCGTAAGCAATCTAACGTGTCATGAGGCGAGAAGACCCAAAAGATACGATAGGATCACGTTAAAAACTACGCGTTACACGGCTGACCACCATTGATTGATCTAATGGGAAATGTTTGGTACGTCCCACAAGAGGCAGTCGATTTGATTGTACTCTGTAAAAATTAATACTCTGTCTCTCTCTCGCCCTCTCTTTGTTTCGTCATTTGTTGAAAGAAGCTAAGTCTCATAGTCTACTGCTCAGTTATTCTGTTCAACTCGCGTTGTGTGTGTGTGTATCAACGTTCATTCATCGACACGCATGAGCGTGTGTGTCGAACCTGGAGTCCAGCTACTTCCTGCGCTGCTTCAAGTGCGGTACTCGTCGGGCGTGGTTCGTAGCAGCAGGGCTGTCTGTGTGGGCGCTGTCTTAAGGAAGCGGACCTCGAAAGTTGGTATTCCCACAACTCCCAGACGGGTTGGAAGAGCAAGAGATGGCTATCTACAGTGTCGACGACCCCTTTATACGATTTCCCTTGGGACGAGATTGCTGAGCGTCGGCGCGATGCGTCGTAATTGTCGATGAACGGCGACAAGATGTACCGAACTCGAGGGTCGTCGCAAGACCGCACAGTTAGTTCTTGAAGGGTCTACGGAGCTGGTTTATCACTAATTATCGGCAGGAGAGATGAAGCGAGAAACAGCGAAAGAGGCGTTCTATCTCTCGTTCGCGCGCGGTCGTTAAAAGCACCAGTTCTTCCGCTGGTGACATCTACTTGTCCGCTGGGACAGTGCACAAGAATTTGTTTACCCCGCGTTGCCTCAAGTATCGCTCAAATAGTCGTCGTCGTTGTAGGCAACAGCTCGGTAACATTATGTGCAATTGGTATAGTGCCTCCGCTTCTGTCAAGCCTTCAACATGATATCGGAGTGTGCAAGAATTGCTTGCATGATATATATATGTATATATATGGTTCTCGCGCATGTTCAAATCTAATCCTGTCACGTAAGACGGTCTAACGGCTTGCAAATAACTGTCATATCTAAGGTGTTCGCCACTTGAGGTGACGAAGGATCGTCTGTCGGGGAAGACCAACTTCAAGCAACCGGATATATACTACACAAGCATATAACATAAGTTTCGATAGAAGCAAAGGTACACCCACAAGAGAACGGCTGAGAAAAAATAACACCAAGCAAACGCAGCACCGAAGTCTGCTAACCGATTATAAAGACCTTCTGAAAAGGACTAGGTTGCCAACTCAATGCACGTTTGGATCACTAGATGTAATAGTTTTCCGTATTTCTTGGTTCGAAAACATCTATCGTTTGCTCCTTTATACTGCGAAGTACGTGAACCTTCCGTTAAATCTAATGCGTACGAGAAATTCCAATCTATTTGTGTGATCGGTCATTCATTGCGACTTTTTATTTCGCTATGGTGGCTGGTGATATTTGGTCATGACTCTTTGCAGACGTCCCAGCGATGAAGTCGCTAGATTTCTACTTATTGTCAATGCATTTGGCGTATTTCGTAGTCACGAATTTTGGTAATTTCAGGTTTGGCTTTAAATACATTTTGCGCCATCATTTCAAACATATGCGTTTATTATTATTATTATCATGATTATATTCTGTTTTGTTGCATTGGAAAGGATGTCTTGCATATTTCATATGCTCTGTTATCCATGTTTGTCTTACATGTGTCGAGAATAAAGGATTAACTCAAAATTTTTCAGATAGACATTGAATAGGCACTATACAGAAGGTCTAATAGCAAATACCGAGGTCGACACCTGTTGCGCTTTGTGATTGGACCACAGCCAACGCGTCTGCAGGGACGGTCGACCGAGGGAAGTCCGCCATTTGTCGGCCGGACAAAAACGCCCAATTCTTAACCTGTTCACCCTTCTCATATTGCAAGTTTCGCAGAAAATTCTCGCATGGAGAAAGAATCATGCTCTGCATACTGTTTCTTTTTCTTTGTGATGTTTTACTTCACTGCTATTTTTTAAAACATCTATCAACAGAGCATAAGGAGAAATATGCGACATTGTGGCAATCCTTATTTTTAGACACCCACGTTCTGGGCTGACCGATTCACGCACCATGGGTAGTTCCAACAGCGTTATCACCCGGAGAACGCGATGGGTTGCGGCAGTCTCGGACACAATGAGTCGGTGAGGGAGCCATTCGCTTTGCGTTTCGCAATTGGCGTCTCCTGATCGAGTTAGTGGACGCGCCTTGTGTAAGCATCAAATGCTACTACGAACTGTGAATGCGTCTTTCTAGCTCTACGCCGACCGAAGTGTGCGTTGCTGTACATGTGTACATGCAACGCTAATCAAAATGGCTCCTCAAATACCAGACGTTATCGGACTGGGTCTGTTCTCATGAGATAGACGTGCCTGGTCAATGACGAGTATGTTCTTCTGATGGTTACGTGTACTTTCGCTAGAACTACTGCTATGTATATTACAACTTGAATGGTTGCTCGTTGAGCTGTTGCGCAGGTCCATTCGAGTCCCTCTTTGTCCTAGAGGTGAAGCGGCTCTCGCACGATTTGTTTTAGATACGCATGTATACAGACATTAATTTTCTTCCGCACCATATGCAGGTGACCGCGCCCTGCGAACGTAACAGGGATGGGCCTTGTCGACATGCATGCGCTCAGAGATTGCCGCGAGTTCATTGCGCCTCTGCGCTGATATTATGACACTTTCGAGTTGCCTGGCCTGCCGCAGTCGGAGCACCGACTGAGTCCGGCCCTCTTTCTGGCGGCGGTCCTTGCTGGCGACGCTGCTGTTGTAACTGCCATCTTTCCGAAATGCCGTCTCCAGCTGTTACAGTCGTTATGGCTTCCTCAAATCGCCTACCTGTCGGCTGTGTGTTGTTAGACCAGTGCACTCGTTCATGTCGCCACTTGCATGTAGCATGATAGGACAGCACTACAAATCACAGAGGCTGTTAGGAACGGGAGAAGAGCCCTACTAAATGCTACGCTCAATCGACGAGAGCATTGTCTGCATATCATTAGCGTAGGTTGCGGCCGCCGGACGAATGCGTTAACTTCTGCCGTTTAGTGGCTGGTACGGCTGTTACACTGCAATGGCGGGCGAAAGTGCGCAAAGGACTAGTCCCTGTTCAGGTTTTTTCTTTGTTTTGCTCTGCTTTTTCGCTTTGCTAGATTTTATGACCTCGGCACGCTCGCCCGATGGACGTCGACGCATCCTTCGCTGTCGTTGGCAGTAGCTGACGGTCTCTTTAAAGGTCACTGTTAGAGTTTCCGCTTTCATGCATATGACTAATGTTGTCACAGTGTTTGGCCAATGGATTTGACGCCAACGCTGAGTCGGCCTTTCTAGGTCACCAGGCGTGATATTGCACTACGAAAGAGGAAACGATCTACAATCGCTCGACAGCAAGCATGCGCTCCGAGCAAGCAGCGCTCGGCTGAGCAGCTCAACTGAACTCGTCCAGCTCCGGTTAATTTGTAGAGTTTGTCGTAAGGCTGTTAATGAATCGGGAGGAACTTACATGACAATAATAGGCGGCCTTGACAACGTTGACAGAGCGTGAGAATCATTTCGTGACATCTTCAGCTCGATTCACGTGATTGTGGTTTGTATTAGTCAAACCACAGACAGGCTCTTCACATGTTGTTTGCTGTCATTACAATAAAATGGAACTAGCTACTTCTAGCTAATGATCGATAACATCACCGTATGTTTGCGTTTAATTAGTCTGAGCATCTGATATGAGAAATTAGCTGTAATCAATGTGTCTTCAACGCACCGTGAGATGCAAACATAGTCTATTATGCTTAAGAAAAAATGGGAAAACGGATGTTCGTGCTATTGATGTGTAAACATCTGAATTGAGTATAATCTTCCCTACTCGCTGACCGGCATTATTATATCCGCACACTGACATTCAAGTGTCACCTTACATTTTTTTTTAATTTAACTCATTTTCTTGCGTGTCTCGTTCAAAGTTGTCGCGGTTCTGAACAGCTGTAATTCCGAAACCACTCGCCAGACACACGTGACATTTGGTCTATGCGTACACTCTAAACTGTTGGTACATTAGTCGAGAGTGTGCAAAGAAAAAAAGTCGCTAAAAGTATCGCGTGGCATTGTGCTTCTCAGGGACATTCGTTTCAGTACCTTTTGCGGAATAGTGATAGAAAAACTGTGAATAAGCAAAGACAATACAAAATGGGTTCTTGACGAGATCACCACGGGCCAGCGACTCTTTGAACGTTGGCTGGTGTGACGGTATGTGAATAATAAAGGAGGATACCTCTAAAACATGATAAAGTATCATTGTCCTAACTCGTTCAGTTTAAACGCTGCAGCCGTTCAAAGCTCGGCAAGTTTTAACGCTGTACTATAATGTTTCATATGAGCTTCCAGCTTGTCTCGGCTTCACAATCCGTGGAAAAAATTTGAACCGCTCTCATAGCTTAGGAGTATCACATAGCCAGATCTGGCGCTAAAGAGAGATTGGTTAAGCGCGCGCCGGCCTAAGCCGTTTAGTAAATGGGTCCAAGCACTGGATTCTGTGAAAATCGTGTTTTTCAAGTAGTCAACCTTGTACTGAAAATCGTGGCACACGCAACGACGGAAAGTTGATACACATAGAGAGAAAACACTTGTAAAGACAGTAATTTATTCAAACTCTGTGCATATTTTTGGTGCTGTTCTTCTTCGGCGCTATATATATATATATATATATATATATAATAGTTTTCCATATGCCTTTTCCTTGATAAAAGGCTCAGAAAGTGACTCGCACGGGTGTTCAATTTTGTGCGGTATATAGAACTATCTACATTACGTGCAGCCAGCTGGTCATATAACTGCTATAACCGTATAAGTAGAACACGGCACTGCTTCGTGTAACGGCCAATTGATACGTATTCCACTAGCGGTCACCGGAACTCTGCAGGGCCGCCAAACAATTTTGAGCCGTCAGTATCTGTAAAAGCCTTACAGAATATCCCAGCCCAGCTAGCTATCTGTACTAGCTACCCAAAAGGCTTCTACTCGTTCATCAACAGGCCCTCGACGCAGCGTACTTGTTATTGCGACGTTGTCTGTGGTGACGGTCGAACGATAATTCCGCGTAACAGCGCGACGCGTTGTAACTAGGATGGAGTGAACATTAAAAGGATAGCGCCGAAAATCAGCAATGGGGAGAAGCTTCAGAGACTCGACTGTCGCTAATCTTTGATGTCGGCTGAACACATGAACAAACATGACACAAGACAAGCGTGAGCCGATTCGGCTATTTGATATTTTGTTTATACGAGAATGCTGTAGTATTCTGTACTATCAAGAGTGAAAATATTTAAAGGCTTGTTCCATCAACCCAATAGTAACCTCACTCTTGACTCATGGCGCGGCTGTCGAAACCGACAACTCATTAGCGATTATTGGGATGCCGTTGACGCCAATTTGATGAAGCCAATCTGTGCGAGCGACGCGTCATTACGTCTATAGCTGTTGCGGTTAGATAATAAGTGACAATTACGTCAGTTGAATAAAGACTATGAGGATAAATATAAAGATAAATAACATTGGGACTTTGGTTTCGATATGGATCGACGACTACTTCCCATGCGCATTCTCTGAAAGGGTCGATTCGCCGTGTTTGGATTTGGTTCCCGAGGTCTAACTAAATGATATTTCGCCTTTGACGTTTCAGAAATCGCGACCAACTTACTTCATCCGCTAGGGACGGCGGCGTCCGGCACGGTATGACGCTACATGTAGTGATCGGGCGGACGTCTACATTGTGAAGACATCGTCTGAAAAGTTATAATCGTGCGATAACCTCTAACCGAAGCATTTCGCGCCATACCATCGTAGAGACGCCGTTCGCGGTGTATACATACAGTTCCAGAATGTTTACCTGGTATTGATGATAGCATAGGGTCGCCTAAATCCGGTTCGAGCGTCCACCCGCAAACTTCATCCTGGCTTTGCAAGCGTCGGCACGTCGTGCACTTCTTCAAGACCGGACGAATCGCGCTGCAGGCACGGCAGGTGACTTTGAGAGGTTCGACTTCCCCGGTCCTCGCTCGGTGGTTGGAGACCGAAGTTGACCGAGGTAACGAAGTCAAAAAACATCAACGAAACGAAAGCTTTGCTGGCCCGTTGTGAATTTGCTAGAATCTTTCGACATTCCGGCTAGCTTGAAGCACGATCACTTTCATGATGAATGTCAACGTTCAGGGTATCCGACGGAATGTCATGAATGTTGTACGAAACTACACTGACGCGCAGGTTTGTGGACGGCGGCGCCTTGAATCGTCTTGACGTTTTTCGGTGTTAATTGTCTTGTTGTATTTTTGGGATCGATTTCCGAGGGCGTATATTTCGTGACAAAAATTAAATATGCTAGAATATAAATAGCGCTCACTTTAAACGCACGAATCCAGAATGCGGGGCCTACTGGCTCTTGAAACTTGTTGATCCTACACTAATTGACTGCGTTAGATTGCATTCCAAATGATTTCTAATCCCTTTTACTGCAAATGCTGGTCTATTCGCAATGGGGTCACATGTGCATGTAAAGTCTAAAAACGTCGCTTCTTCCTTGTTTCGTTTCTGCGTGTCCAGGTAAAGGTTCGCAAGGCCACATCGAATGACCGTTGGGGACCTCCATCAGCCCTCATGGGCGAAATCGCCGATCTGTCGTACAACGTAGTAGCGTTCACAGAGATCATGCAGATTATTTGGAAAAGGTAAGAAAAGCTCAAACGATTTCAGCTAATGCGAAATGAGGTGTCCTTGACGAAGACAATCTGAAACAAACTCATCTACACAAGAACTCCCCACTCGTAGTGGTATGACAGAACATAATGCCCATATGTATTCCTCTATTGATCGACGGTACAAGAATTGCCTAAACAATTGGCTGTATTTATTCAGTTCTATGCTTATTGATGCACTTTCTAACGACGTCTACAAACAACCCATTGAGAGGTGACACGCACTTCAAACGAGTAATCGTGCTGGAAGAGTAACCACCATCACGTTGCGCAAGCCCAGCGTCAGCAAGTGTTGGTCAATATTTACGAATTCGTTCCTGACGAAGCATCTCACTTAAAACGTCCTCGTCGCCGTTGACTACATCTAATCAAATATGTGCTAACGAGGTTCGTTTGTTTTTTCTTGGACAGGTTGAACGACAGCGGAAAAAACTGGCGTCACGTGTACAAAGCTTTGGTGCTGCTTGAATACTTGATCAAAGTCGGCAGTGAGCGTGTGGCCACCCAGTGCAAAGAGAACATTTTTGCCATTCAAACCCTGAAAGGTTGGTTCGCATACGGATTCCTGCAGTTGTATCAGACCGTCAGTGTTGGTTGCTAGATTTAGTTTTTAGCGTACACCATTAGTCAATATTTAACGTCCACGGTAAGGCGCTTTTTGCATTACCTCGCGAAACGAACCCCATAAATGTGTAACGGCGGAGATCGAACCCGAACACTTGCGTGTCTCCTCCTCCTTCTCGGGTCGCCTCAAGGCACACACCAACGCCACCAAGCTCGACATTACTAGATAATCGTACGCGGCCTTACCTATGTTCTCTGTTTAATGCCTACATGTTTGATTGCATTTGACACTGTATACCTACATGTGAAAGCCAACTAAAAGGCGACCATTCGAGTAACGGCGTAAACGTCTTCGCGTGAATTACAAAGTCTAAAGTGCAACGCTGATCATTGCGTCGACGTTGTACATATAAACGCGTTTTCAAATCCACCTCTTCTACCCCAATTGGCTCAGGTCATTCGATGTAAACTGTCGAAGTTAAGGTAACCGTCGCCAGCTCGACGAAGCAGCGACAATTCGTTCAGAGCAATGGCGTACATCGCGTCATCATCGTGGCTTTCTAACGGTTTGCCATCTGCGCCATCGGCCACGGCCGTCGCTTTTTTCCACAGATTTCCAGTATATGGAAGACAATAAGGATCAGGGCATGAACGTGCGCGAGAAGAGCAAACAGCTTGTCACGTTGCTCAAGGACGATGAGCGACTACGCCAGGAGCGCGCACGAGCGCTCAAAGCCAAAGAGCGGTTTGCGCAAAATACCAACACGGCCAGCTCCTCGCATGACACCTCCGGTAAGTTCCGCGTAAACGATCAGTTAAGAACCAGTGCAGTTTTTGAACGAGGAAGTGCATTAGAGAGAAAGAGAAGAGACAGTTTTAGCCTAAGAAAGCAGACGCCATATTGTCACGCAAGCAGACGGGAGTGGGGTGCCCCTTCGGGTCATGAATCCTTCGTCCCCCTCCACATTGCAGTAATTTTCATCCGAATCGTATTGCGATATTTCTCGAACATCGAGTCCACGTTTCAGTGTTGTCACTGGTAGGCTAATCAGTAGCCATGTCCGATGTACCACATAAACATTCTCTTACGGAGCGTGAAGCTCGACTTCTTTGCCGGGGGCGTTCTGCTCGGCTACTAACGTTGTCGACCGCCCGTTTCCCCTCAGGTGGCGGCGGTGGTAGCTACGGCGATGATCTTTCCTCGCCGCGCGGGGACTATCGGTCGGTGTTGGCGTCCAGTTCGGAGCTCGAATCTGCGCGACCGCAGACGGCAGGCGAAGAGGAGCTGCAGCTCCAGCTGGCCCTGGCGATGAGCAAAGAGGAAGCCGAACAGGAGGAACGGCAGCGCAAAAACGATGACCTGAGGTAAGGGGAGCAAATACAGGATAGAACGCTGATGGCAGGATGATTTTCCGAAGCAGCGCGATCCGACTGTGTTTGATATACGTTGGCAGTCACTTTAGGCAAAGTCGTCGTATGGTGGACCTACATGCGTCTGCTGGGGTTCGATCTAGAGACCTTGAGGCGAAGAGAGCGGCGCTTCGCCGGCTCGGTCACTTAGTTAGGTCACATCTACTCGACATGAAAATTTCGAATCGCAGCGGTTCTCTCTAGTCGAGTTTAGCATACTTTCAAACGCTTTACATAGTGTCTGTGATAACACTATCTTCTTTTACGAATCATGATGTGTTTAGGGATTCAAAGCGAATGCAAATCTGTCCATGTGCAAATTCTAGACACGCTCATTATCATGTCAGCCACTGCGCACTGAACCGTTTCGCTTCTGACGTTGCAGATTGCAGATGGCCCTGACGGAAAGCCAGCAAGATACTGTCAAGCAAGGCGGTGCTACAGCATCGAGTGGTGGGGCATTTTCTGCTTCGAATGGTTCTGCTTCATCATCATCTGCTCCCAAGAGCTGCATGGATGACTTGCTTGGGCTGAATCTTGCTGGATCCACAGTGGCGCCCGCACAGCCCGCTGATCCCTGGGGCTTGCCGACCGCCCAGACCGGGGCGGCAGCGGTCTCCGGACACATTTCGGGCTCACAGGTGGTGGATGCTATGTCCGTCCCTCTCGTTGGTGTCGTCGGTGGAGCCACAGGGGCGGGCGCGATGCCCGCCGCCCGTGGTGCCGTGGGCGGCGTGGACCCCTGGACGCCCGCGCCCGCAGTGGCCGTCGACCCCTGGGCGCCTCAGCCCGCCAGTTCGCTGCCCTCAGCCGCGCCCGTCCTCGACCCGTGGACGGTCAACGGCTCGGCGGCCGGCGTGTCCAAAGGTGAGCTCGATGAGTTCGACCTGATTTCGCGACAGCGCGCCGCCAACATGTCGCCGTCGATAACGGGTCAGCTGGGTGGCACCAGCAGTGCTAGTCACTCCCCCGCCTTCGACATGTCAGGCCTCGGCGGCGCGTTGCCGAAGAACAGCACATCGACCGGTCAGGACAGCCGGATGCGCAAGACGCCTGAGTCGTTCCTTGGCCCGAATAGCAACCTCGTCAACCTCGACGCGCTGGTGACGGCCAAGCCGGTCGCGCCGCCCGCAAATCCGTTCGGGTCGGGAACGCCGGGCGCCAACAGTCTGCTCAACCCAAGTCCAGCTCCGCAGCAGAACCCTTTCCAGGCACTGAACAAAGCTCCGACGATGAACGAACTCCGCGGCGGCCCGGCGATGGCCGCTTTCGATGGTTTCGCTGCGCCCACACGAACAACGCCGACCCCGGGCGCAGTAAACCCGTTCCTGTGAACGAGAGGCGGCTTCGTCGAGACGTCGCCGAATCACTTTGCACCGAAGTTGGACTCTGTCTCCCACCCGTGGCCTTCAGCAGGCCCATGCCCCTACGCCTTTCTCTTACCGATTGACCTTCTCGATTTCGTTCCACCGCATAAGTCATAGGTGTCGTGTGAAGGGCTACGCACTCTCATGAGGAAATTTTACTGCAAATTTTGTCCGACGAAAGACATGGGAACCCAGGAAACTGCTGGCTTACGAAAGATTTTTGGGAATCTCAGGAATTAATACGGAGATAGGCCAGAAGGCTAATCCGAGTGAATATATATATATATATATATATATATAT
>MNPL01001709.1:0-51454 GCA_002081605.1 Tropilaelaps mercedesae
ATATATATATATATATATATATATATATATATATGTATAGTATTATAATTATTATTGATCTCACCAGCGTTCTCCCGGCTTAGACGACTCGCTGCCTCTTTTGTCGCAAAATCTTGTCTAAAATATTTTTATTTCCAACCCGCATGTCGCTTTCGATCGGGAATTTTATGTGTCCTCTGTGATTTCTAACTTCACAGGCACCGTCCGCTAGGGTTGTATGCAGATAATTCTAGAATATGCACGCCGACTCTTAAACTCATGGCGCAGCGCATGCGAGAGCGCAAATTGGCCCCACCCGTGAAACCATGAGCTAGTCCCCGAACGATATTGCGCATTTCACTGTTTCAGACTCATCTATCCCACTTCGATGAGCACAAGAGCCAACGATATGGAGCATCACGTGGGGCAATACCGCGCACATCATAATGGACATATGATGCATATTATATCCAATCTACGATTTAAAATTGTCGACTTAGTTGGCTTCTAATTGCAAAACGCTAACTCCAGAGGACGTTTTGAACTTTCATACGTGTTAGTTGTATCTGAGTTTTCTTGAAAAAGCGCCCCATGAAATGACACACAGAAAATTTTCGGAAGAGCGGTTGCCGCCTAACTGCATCGCGAACTGTAGTAGATTCCAGCTACTAAGGGTACAATATGATGACGATACCATCGTCAAGTTTAATATAAACAAGAAACATGTCAGTAAACAAATGATTGCAAAGAAATTTTTATAAAGTATGCAGTAGTTGATATGATAATTCAAAAGCTGAAAATGCGAGATTACTTAAGGTAAACGCAATGGGTGCGCAAAAAGTTTTTCCTCCGGAGTACTTACACTGGGCTTAGACGTACGCTTGATCCCGGTTTGTCACTTCCGACCGATAAGGCGATTTTAATCAGTGAATTATTAAAACCTTGGCCGATCATTTTCTATATATAAATTGAGGTAAAGAATGCTGCACTTTTTGTAGACAACTCGAATTCAGAACATATCTCTACAACCACCGAGTAAAAATTGAGATCATTAATCAGGCAATGTAATATCTATTAGCCATACTATCCCAATAAAAATAATTATTTTAAACTAGTAATGACCTGACGATGTTGCGTAACTACACACTGTACAATGCGTGTGCTTTCCAGATAAACACACAGTGCGCATCTCAAATAAGTAATCGTGACTAAAGTGTGTATATGCATTTGGATCTTGATAAAATTCTATTGAGCCATGCGGCGTTGAACGAAAGCCTAAACGGTCGCGTATACCTATAACACGTGCGATAATTCCGCTCTAACAACATCAGTCAAAATTCATCAGTGCATTCGGTTTAAGGTGCCACCCTCATTTTCGAACACGATTCGAAATTTGGCGCGCCCGCTGCATGATGCATTCATCGATCACCTCGATGTCAAAACGTTTCTTTGTTGTTATGCGTGTTGTTTTTGTTATTGTTGCAACTTTCGAGGCACTGCTTAACATCCTGAGTTGCTAATGTGAGATGAGGCGGTGTGTGTACTTAGAGTAGATTGGTTCATTCTAATTTGTCAATTGTGGCGGCATTTCCTTGTCCAACTAGCCTCTGGGAACTGCATAATCAGCCAAAATGCCTCCAATATCGGAGAATAACCCACAAGACCAGCTCGAATCGTACAAAGTGCCGACAATCGGCATTATTTATCCACCGCCAGAGTTACGGAACATCGTCGACAAGACTGCCGGCTTCGTCGCTCGAAACGGGCCCGATTTCGAGGCGCGTATTCGTCAAAATGAGATCAACAATGCGAAATTCAACTTCCTCAATCCGGGCGATCCGTACCATGCGTATTACGAGCACAAGGTTAGTATTCCTGAAGCTGCCGTATCTGTCGTATATAATGTTTTAAGAAGGAGTCGTGTATTATGAAGGAACCGAAGAACACTCTGAGTTGTTAGCACGTCGTATGATCGTAAATGCGTTGCCTGTATTGATCTTCTTTGTCATGAGGTTTGTTCGAATATTTCGAGCATTAACAGCAGCTGCCGTGGCTTACACTGTGGATAACACCGCTTTGTGCTTGTACATTTATCCATTAGAGCTTTCGACCTTTGCTAATTTTAGGTAAATAAACCCTGGACAATTCAAGCATAAATCGGTGAAGTACGTTAGAAAAATTACATCGAGAGTAAAATTAAAACGACTTGCAGTTAGCTAGCAATGCCGCTCGCAAAATATACTAATGAATTCTCTCTTGCTTTATGCGTCTTGATAAAGTTTGTCACTCACCCGCCTCTCTATAATTTCATACGTCTGATACACTTGGTTGGAAAAATATCAAATCATAGTTACATTGTTGACCATCCTCCTGCTATGTGCGCATCTTTTAAATCTGACAACGAAACTGAGTGTCAATTTCTTAACCCGATCTGTAGGTTAAAGAGCTCAAGGATGGTAAGATTCCTGAGGAAACGCCTCCTCCTGCGCCGGCAGTTCAACCCGCCCCTCCCAGGCCAGTTATTCTGCAGAGGCCTGAAGTCGTGAAAATGGTCGAAGCGAAGGTGGTGCCCAAAGAACCACCAAAAGAGTACGAGTTCATTGTCGACCCTCCATCGATATCCGCCATGGAGCTTGACATCGTCAAACTTACGGCCCAATTCGTCGCCCGCAATGGAAAAAACTTTCAAACCAACCTCATGAATCGTGAGCAGCGGAACTTTCAATTTGATTTTCTAAGGCCGCAGCATTCGCTGTTCCCTTATTTTCGCAAACTCGTCGAACAATATACAAAGATTCTCATTCCCGACAATGGACTGGACAGGGAACTCGAGCAGCGGTCTAAACATCCTGAGAAAGTCCTCCAGGATGTGCGCTACCGCGTCGAATGGGTGAAGCTTCAGGAGACCGAGAGGCGGAAGCGCGAAGAGGACGAAGAGCGTGAACGCGTTCAATATGCACAGATCGACTGGCACGATTTTAACATCGTGGAGACCGTCGACTACATGCCTAACGAGCAGGGCAATTTCCCCCCGCCGACAACCCCGCAGGAGGTGGGAACGCGCGCGCTGCTGCAGCAACGTCTGGAGAACGAAGAGATTGACGTCGAGATGGAGGTCGACTCTGATGAGGATGATGAAGCTGTGAAAAAGCAACCGGCTGCAACTGCGTCGGCGGCTCCGGCGGCCGCCCCGCCGCCGCCTCCCGTCTCCGAGCCGCCAAAACCGGTACAAGAGTTCGTCCCACCGCCGCCCATGGCACTGGTGCCCGAAAAGGTCGTCGTCAAGAACTTCAATCCACAACAGAAGCGACCCACGCCGGCGGCAGCTGGCCCGAAGTTTCTCATTTCGCCGATCACCGGCGAGCGAGTGCCAGCCGACAAGATGGAGGAGCATATGCGGATCGGACTACTCGACCCGCGCTGGGTGGAACAGCGCGACAAACAGATGCAGGAGAAGATGGCCCAAGAAGAGGTATTCGCCCAGGGTTCGTCGATCGAGAGCTCGCTCAAGCACTTCGCCGAGAGGCGCACCGACATTTTCGGTCAAGAGGAGACCGGTATTGGCATGCGGGTGGGCGAGGAAGAGGAGGAACGCCAGCCAGAGAAGCCGATCTGGGACGGTCACTCTGCTAGTGCTGAGGCTGTGGCGCGTCAGGCACGTGCCAACATCACCGTAGAACAGCAGATTCAGCAAATTCACAAGATGAAGGGGCTGGTGGCCGATGACGACAAAGAGAAGATCGGCCCGGCCAAGCCTATCGCCGGTCCTTCAACAAGGCAAAACCCGCCTCCACCGGCGCCAGCGGTTCCGCCTCGACCTCCACCCCAGATGCCTCATCAAGCTTTACTCAAACCGCCCCATCATCGGCCGCCTGCGCCACCGAGGCCGCCGCATCGGCCCCCTCCTCAGCAGGTGATGCCACCTGCCCCGCCGCAGATGATGATGCCCCGACCTCCGCCACCGATGCTTGCCGGAGTACCCCCACCTCTCATGATGGCGCCAGCTCCACCCCTTATGATGCCCGTTCTGCCCCCACAAGCGCCGCCGCCGTTCGTACCGGTCCTACCGCAGGTTCCACCGCCGGTAGCTGCCCCCATCCCGCCGCCACCTCCGCCGGCTCCGATGATTGACTCAATCGAAGCCCCACCCGGCGACGAGCCAACATCGAAAAAGGCCAAAACGGAGGATCAACTGGTTCCCGAAGAAGAGTTCCTCAGGAATCAGCCGTCGGATGTGGTGGCCGTGCGTATTGCCGTTCCGAATATGACGGACAAGACGGAATGGCGCCTGAACGGGCAGATGGCAACGATCAGCGTGCCACTGCGCGAGACGTTCGGAGGGCTCAAGTCGCACATACAGGAACTAACGGGTATGCCGCCAGGCAAACAGAAACTCGTGTACGATGGCATCTTCGTCAAGGATAACAATTCGCTTGCCTTCTATAATGTTGTAACGAATGGCGTCGTACAACTGCAGCTGAAGGAAAGGGGTGGACGAAAGAAGTAGTTCTCAATTCGTGACTTTAAATTGCTTCGATTCGTGTAACTATTTCTCTGTAGAACGAGATTGTAGAAGGGTGGCGGAGAACAGTAAAGAGAAGATGTAATATTTCAATTTCTATATACTAATAAATTTAAATTTCAAGAGTAAGATGACCCCAATTTTTCTTTGTCTGTTGGAAAATAATAACGTAAATTCAGATTAAATTGAACGTCAGATTTTTACACTGCCGGATATAATTTCAACAGCTTTCTTTGTTGCAGGTGTGATATTTTGGCAGGAATCAATGCTAACTATACACTAAAACTGCAATCATATCCCAAACTGGATCAAATCGCTTTTAAGTCCGCCGTAGATCTATAAAATTTAACCAGACTAATCATGGGCTCAAAACTATTTTAGCAGTTGCGGATATCATAGTAACATAAATGGATATATGACGTGAAAATCTGTCAATTTTGCAGCGCTTACTCCCCACATCCATTCGAATCTATCGCATACAGAAACACTAGGAGCGAAGACCATTCACGTCGTTAGGCGCAGCATTCAGCTCAACATAAGCGAATGCTCCGACCCTCGATGATCAATACTCGATAAATTAACGGTCAACACACAACACGTTTATTTCAATATTTACAATTCACTCGTCATCAATCATGTCCATAAATACACACGTCCCAATGAACGTACCGCTGAGAAATGTACGAGCTTCTCGTTGTTTGGACATCCGTATTTTCACATAGTTTCACTCGCAGCAGCGCATCGTTTCGCATACTAAAACATTTAATGTTACACTAATATATGTACACTGTCACATAAATAGTTCCGTTGTTGTTTTCTTGTCGTGCGTCAGCATATTTGCTGTTCTAGTTCTGAAATGAAGGTAAATGACTGGAGATCGGTAATAAGCCTGCGTCTGTTGTGAAAATGCGACCTCTAGTGATGATGTCCAAACGACAGAAAGCTCGGCAGCATTGCACCGAGAACGAGAAGAACGAGCTCTTTTCGAGAGAAACCTGCCCCGTCCGAAGATTCCGTCGAATGATGTAAATGACCGCCTAAAAGGAATCACCCACTTGTAAGCTGATTGACCGCTTCGCCGGATAAACGCTGTCCTGCGTCCCTTGCTGTGTGTACGAGCGTAGCGCATTGCAGCAGTTTAGCTGCTATAGTTATTATAGCACACATCATTGAGACACTCGGCATTGCCGTGTGTTAATAACCGGACAAAATCGCCGATATACCTAAAAATTGGTTCCACCGTTTACAGGGGTTTTGATGTCTACACATATTTACGGATCTGCACTTTACGCAAAGACGTTGTATGATAATACTGCCGACAATAGTTTATTTCACAGACCATTGAAGGAGCCAATGTCTTTATAAGTGATCTCATATTGTACATATTTCATAATTTAATAGTGTTTAACCGAATTGGATCGACAGCGTGCGTATTCACCGAACCCGAATATTCGATAAGCCATATCGGCATTAAAAATTAACTTCTCACCATTTCCCGGGCCAACATAATCTAAGACTCTCGTGTATATTCCAGACAGTTTGGACAGTTTCTGGCTCTGCAAACAGAGTAGCACGCCATAGGAATGGAAGACTTGAAGAATATCTATCACTTTTGCAGAACCGCGCAACCCATCGCCCCTAAGCTATTTAGTCGCCAAAATGGCTCCTCTTGACGTTACCTTTCGATGCAGCCAGTTCCGGAAGGACGTGCACTGTTGCCACATAGAGGAAAGTTCCTGCACTGAATAGCATAGCGATGCCGGTCGCATTCATTGAAGCCATTGACTCCTGCAAGGATGTAGGTGTTGTGAGGGAGCACTAGCTAAAATACGGGGGTTATAGCTGAGGTATGAATGTGACCGACGTGGTAGATCGTACTTGTGATTGTCACATAAAGATGAAGCAATCGATTTCATAGCGCCACTAGATCAAACATGGAAATAGCTTACATTGAACTAGTCAATTATTTTTTATTCATCCACATCAAGAGAATTATGATATATAACGTATATAAGCACTTGCATTATTGAGTCAATACAATGTTCGCGTCGATACGTTGTGTCCATAGTTTTTCTGTATGACCCAACAACAGCTCAGTAAGCATACCATGAATCCATTACACTCTTCCTCTCTCTTCCTTTCTAATAACATAGCATATAATAGCCATATAGCATACCTTGGTATTCTGGCTAATGCCAAAATAGGTTGTCACAGCAAGAATCGGCGCAGCCGCCGAAAACAGAAGCAGATGCTTTTTGATCGTGGCCCGATCAAGGCCTTCGTGCAAAAGAAAGGAAACCAAGGCGAAGGCGGCTGGTGCTTTATGCAGCATAATAGCCAAAAACACGATCATTTCAATTTCCGCCCGAGTCGTTGTTGCGGCCGCGCCTGCAGCAGGAAAGAAATAGAACGAGCAAGCAAAGCATTATTGGTATGGCGTCTATCTATGAATCGCCCACATGTTGACCTTAGTGACCGTACGATCACTAAGGTGAGCACGTGAGCTTGCGTGCAAAATATCAAAGCAGATATTTTCTTTAGATGTAGCACTCACAGAGGAGAGAAATAGCGCTTTTGTCAGTTTTCTTTGAAGAATTGTTAATTTTTAATCAGATTGTAGTATGATTACTGGCGTATACCGCATTTATGTTAGAATTGACATACCTCACATACTATAAGGCCAATGAATTAACTTCATATTGGATAGACTTTATAAAAATTGGATCTTACTGCTAACTTTGTGGTAATATCAACAGTATATCCGGCACATACGATTCAATGTGGTAGTTTTTACACGCAGATTTACCAGTAAAGTTACCTCAAGGGTTAGTTATCTCGAAGGACATGAGAAACTGGTGAAACTGGAGATGAAAAATATTTTAACCATCATATTAGCTTGTGGATAGGCCAATACCAATTAATGACTCCCAAATATGCTATGAAGACTACCGAGCCATTGGGCTTCACAGTAAAGATTCAACCATATCACAATGGCTTACATTTGCCATTACATGTTTCTCTTAACCCTTTTTTACCATCACGGGCAAGCAGTGCAATACTGAAAACAAATACCGGGAAGTTGTATACCCACCCAGAGCGATGCCATCAGCTGCTGCATGAACTACCAGGCCGAGTGTGGCTGTGCCGGGACGTGCCTTTCGCACGCTCATAACGCCAGATTTGTTAATCGTCCCTGTCGGTAGCAATTCGTCTGAGTTCTTCCCTCCTTTACTGCACTGATCCACTAAAAGCATAAACACGAAACCGATCACCTACAGACGCAAAAATATGAGATGACCAACTGCACAACAGTTTGACAGTGGCATGGAAGCAGTCACCGCATTTCTGGCTGAATCTTTCTATACCTACTTTACAGAACATACAACGACGAGTGGAGACACGGTGGGTACGCGATCTACGTTTGAAAACCAGAGCTCAGCTTCGGAGTTAACATGTAGGGCTAGAGGCGCCATTTCAGGAAACATCAAAAGACCAGCAGTAAGATACTCTTAGTTTAACCATTAATAACAATTCAATAATTGGCAGAGTGCGTCCAGCGCCGGTTTATTATTACTAAGTTGCCGGACTCAAACTTTAGCTGAATTACGATCTTCCCATAGGATGTACCAAGTCGTCTCTATCAACACATCGTACTGTTGCATTTGACCAGCTTGAACAATTGCTATGCACAAAATCATATTGAAAATTGACCCCCATTTGCTTCACAGGTCTGGGGCCTATTGCCAGGGTAACGGCGCTGAGAGGCTTGAGCCTACTAATAACTTAGATTAAAGGTACATAATTCGACCTTTAAAAATATACAGGCTTGTCTGTATAGTTAAAAGTTAACACAATACGAATTTTAGTAGATTTTACCTTTGCTTTTTCTACCGAATACCTTTGTATAGAGCATTTCTACCTAAAACGATAACAGCTGACACTTTTCAAATCTATGCACTAGTTTAGCTTACTTTTCCTCCGTTTAGGCAACCCAAATTTTGATGTAAAAAGAATCAATTTCTTGTTTTGTTCGCACAAAAGAACCGAGGTGCTTCTTTCGCTCGCTAAATCTATCTAGGAGAATGTACAACGTAAATAGTTCAAGCTGTCGTCTAACTTACAAGTGTAATACCGATGAGAGCATGAGGATCATCAAAATGGTGAGCTTCATGATGATGTCCTGAATGTCCTGCGTCTGTCGCCACGTCTTGATGATGAGCAGTGTGCGCCTGTTCTAGGCGAGACAAATATAGAGTTGACACGCCTAAAAAAGTTGACAAATAACCCCAATTCGGCGTTAGCTGCAGTAAATGTACAGTATTTGACTATATTGAGCGAATAGATAAACTATCAGTATGGGAACCTGCTGTTAAGCGGCTACGTAGTAGGTTCTAGGTAGTACCACATCTTCTTTAAAACGTGCTAAGATTGAAGAACCCTGAGTTTTTATTCTAAATCCATACAAGCTGACTGAGCATACCGACTTCGTCAAAGTGTTCTGATATCAAGCCGGTTTTGTAGAACAGTATGACATCGGCAGCATGAAGGAAGAAGATCCATTTCGGAATGGACCATCCTGATACACCCGAAAGTCATAGCTTTTGGAGTAAGTAGTACCCTAGTGGGACCATGACAAATTTACGAAGATCGCAAACAACAATTCCTAACATGATTTGATAGTTGACTAAATAACTTCCTTAAATATTGAGCCTTGTAACTCTTGCGCTGCTTTCTGAAAGCATCAGCGAGCTCGCAAAAGCTGGAAGCTCGAAGAACTTGATATTACACAAATTAGAACCATTTTTATGATTGTTAATATCCATTGCCAGAGGAGCACCCTATTGAGCGAAGCCGCAACAATTGCGCCAGCGTGAAGGAACATCTTGCCGTTACCGATGTATCTGCTGGCCTCTACAATCTTGTGATTTTAAAGACTTTTTCACTGAGTTTATATTTTCGGAAGTAAACTGTATTCGACATAACCTACTACACAAGAGCACTGGAAAACGAATTTAAAATGCATAAATGATATTGATTTGCCACAAACTGTGATTAGAAATCGGAGTACCATACCAGTTTCTAACAAGGTTTTATCTTACACTATTTACACATTAGACTTAAATATAACTCACTTTACAATAAAAAGGTAGTTAAAAATCTTTAGCAGAAGTACTTTCGTGAGTGTAAAGAATCTGGACAATTTTGTTAGATCATCCTTTAGACGTATTATGCTCCTAATCATAGAAATGGCGTTTTAGTTAGATACGCCCACAATTTATTCCTTCATAGCGTAAGCTACATACTACATATACTAAACATGGAAAAAGCTACACTTTCGGATTAGCAGCATGTCTAAGCAATGAAAATTTTGAGCGTAAGGATTTAAGTCAAAACTGCTCTGAAATCAGGTACACAGTCTGGGCTTTAGGGAAAAAGGAATTGTTTTTCTCACCTTCAGGGATGATCACTGTAAGTGCTGTTCCGACCAGCAGCCCCGCCCCGAGGATCGATACAATGTTGATTTTGTCTTCTGACAGCTTCATCGACACGGGTATCAGTCCACTTAGGTAACACCCTACGAACATAGAACCCGACAAAGCAAATAGGGCCCAACTGTCGCCCATTGCCGCCTACAACGACACCCTTTAGCGGGGCGCGCGCAGGTCTCCAATGTAGTCTTTCGGCCTTCAGTAGGAGTACTGAAGGAAATAGACCCTTCGGTCAGCCAGCGGCTGCAACCTAGAACTGCCGGCATGCACTCCAGATTTGTTGAACAGCTCGCGTAATTCAGCGATGCCTATCTCATGATGTTAAAGTTGTAGGAGCTAGGAGTATTCGTGGCCGTCGTCTTGGGCAAATGTATCCATGCTAGCGGCAGGATTTTCCACTGTCATCCCTCTGTCACCTTGATCTTCTACTTCGTCCCGAACTTTCTGCACCTGTTTGAAACATATTGGATAAATGCGCTAGTGGGTAATACGGTTAAGATTGCAAAATCAGTTATATGCAGCGCAGCTGGAGTGCCTAAGTACGTCCTACGGAGTAAGCGAAGGAAGCAAGGATTCGTTACCATGAAATGATTGATCTGCTTTACAAGAAATATTGTCTGTAGACGAAACACTTGGATACAACATCAAAGTGGTGATTGATTAGATAGGACTCTCACTCATGTCGTTGTAATTTGTTGAGATCATAAATCTTTATCAAACATAAAAATATTGGATTATCGTACTCAGATATATTTTGTAAACTGTTTAACAATGAACCTGTTCATATTGCACGATTCATTACAAGATGTTGCATACAATTTATTCAGAAAAATACACTGAACAGAAGCGTCACTACCTCACAAGGGAACAGCACGAACCGCGTGTGGAGCTTTGATATAAAACCTGTGTTGCCTTTTGTATAGTCATTTTTACGAGCACTGATATATATTTCAGCCACGAAAGCGCCGGCTTCGAAATACTGGCATTTATTGACTATTTCCTTAGCATGCAAGGTTTATGGCAACTATCGGCTTGCTTCGTTGAGGCACTCTAAACTTTTGCTTGTACTGTGGGCTTGGTGAGTAAGTAGTTGCAGTTTTCGACTAACTAGAATAATACGATCTTAAAATATTAGCAAGCTAGACTTCTACCCAGAGAGGATAAGTCTATGGGTTGAAATGTTTGCATGTGCATTGAGCAATTATTATACTGGTCACACATTGACTGTTGAACAAGGGCGCTCAAAATACATAAGTGGAGTTATTCCCAGTTTGATTTTCAAAAAACCCTGTGTTGAAAATTTGCATAACACCCTAGGGAATTTTGAAATCATAAAGGCAAGTACTCTTGTGATAGAAAATTTGGAAATAGTTGAAATTTCATGTGGAAAAAATTTAACTGTCAACATACATCATGCTGAAATGTTTTGGTTTTTAACCTCATTCTCTACGGCTGCTAACCTATGTCTACAACTACCTCAACGCTAAGTGTACAATTTCGTTTGAAGTTGTAGCAACCTACTTTCTCATGAAGCCCAGGATATATCCTATTAGAACAATCCACCGATGCAAACCTATAACTGCCACATGCCCCCCATTTTAGAAAAAAACTAAACAAAGAATGCAAAATAATTTGAAACCGGGAATACTGCTACAGAAGGGAAAAATAGGTTTCTTAGCATATTTATAAAAAGTACACCGTAACTTCTTTTTCGTGCCAAAATCTCACATCCAGCTCGTACACAGGATAAGTTCTGTCGTAAAGATGCAACGAGACATCGGTGAAGGAAACGTGTCTATTGAAGTTCAAGAGATCTGTGACATTTTATAAAAATTCAATTGTCGGCGTACCTAATGCTGCTTAGGATACCTACGAAGTCCATGTTACTTACCGCTGTGCAACTGAATTTCCCGGGAGTAACCAGCTGTTGAATAAATAAGTCGCTAAGATTACTTTGGAAACACTAGGCTAGCCACCGGCGGTTGAGCTAATTAATCGATAAGAAATAAATGAGTATATATTTGTGGAAAACGCGCAGCCGTTGAGCCGTTGTCCAGCAGTGACTTTCTACTCTGCTAAATAGTCAGTTACCTTACAAGTAACGATGATTCGGTTCGAAGAAAGTTCGATCCAATTTCGACTAAAGTTTGTTTGCTGTCTTAAAGTCGAAATGTTTTTTTCTGTCGGTTTTGCATCGCCACATGGCGTGTCACGACGTTACGGAATAGAAAACAAACTGGAGTATACCGGAAGAGCAATATCTATCGATCAAACTCAAATATAGTCACGCGCCAGCGTTAGTCGATTATATATGACTAAAAATAAAAGTCCCACGCACATCAGGTTATTAAAGAAAACGAGTATGCCGTTTGCCAGAGGCACATATCAAATCGACTGCAAAGTGTATATACAGCACAGAAACTTCGTGATATTTTGCCACAAGCCAGATCGATCATTGAGATGCATCCAATTTTACAGTAGGAACAGCCGTTGGCAACAACTCCAACTGTCGTGGGTCCAAATCTCACATATAAAGGAAATGCACACATATAGGTCGACAACCGCTGCTGTAGCGGTCCGTGAAAATAAGCGGTTACATTGACTTGCTAATCCAAGAGCATTTCAAGTTTGCGCAAGTTGTATTGAACCACTCCATGAGCCTAAGTATATAAGCAAATACCATCACAAGCTTAACATAGCGCACTTCGTCAGTTGTCACGGTGCGGAGAGAAGCGAATTGAAAAACCGAGTTAAATGCAGTTGTATTGGAATCAGTCTCTCTTAAGAAATATTTAGTACTCACCCGTTTTATCCTTGTGCCAGACAGAACCAAGACTGTTCACCAGATTAACTAATCTAAAATTTTCGGCTGGTGTACATTAATCTACGGTCTCATATGGGACTGCAGAAGGTTGAAATTAGCGCAAAAAATCGGTCACCGCTTCTCACAGCGAACGTCTGAGACCCAGCTGACATCCACGTCTGGTAGGAGCAGTCCGGTATTCTGATGATCAGACATCCTTCTCATCCTCGGATCCACCACGATGAACGACAATTCGATTGTGTGAAACACTGTGAATACGCCGCCTGTTGGTTCCTGCCGGACAATTATATGCTGTTCTCATACAGTTTACAAAACACAAATCGCTACTTTCATAATGGATTTGAACATTTTAAAAAGACAATTAAAACGTTGATCGAAAATCGGTAAGCAGTGTAATTCCATCAATTGTTGTTGTCTTCTTCGTCTTGAGAAAACTCCGCACATTCCAAGCACTATCTAACGGTACGGACCGCTCGCCGCAGTGCTCGCCTGGGAGAGGGAAGCTCCAGCATTACCACTAACATCACCTGCATAGATCAGAAATAGTAGTATGGAATACATTACATGTAGTGGCAGCTGTACTGGAACAGATATCGCTGTTTTTTTTTATTAGTGTGTTAAAGAAAGTGGGCGGTGATTTTTATTTTGTTAGATAACTCGCTAATACTATGACATCATGTTGGATGGCCCTCAAGTAAGTGTGCGCGTGCGTGTTGAAACTATTTCCTAACATTCATACTGCACGTCTTACCAGTCCATCACCCGAGCCTAGAGGTTTTAGGTTGACTAAGCTTTGTCAGGCCACCTTCTACACATATTGGCGTCACCGCTACGTGGAGTAGAATGGGGTCTCTGTTCGGACACGATTTTTGTTACCTGACAAAGGCTAATGCCTTTGTCAGGTAACAAAAATAATTGAGTATACCTAATACGAACTTTTATTAACACTATTTTGTGTTATAAATCTATTAGTAACTACGCTCGCCATTTTGTAATAGTTCAGCGCGGTCAAACTCGGTGGCTTTATGCATTTGCGTGCGCTTTGCGACCCGAGGAAAGACGTAGGTAGACGGGTTCGATCCCCGGCCGTTGCACATTTTAATTATGGGGCCCGCCTTACGGTAATGTAAAATACGCTACCGTGGACATTAAATGTTGGCTGATAGTCAGCCCTAGAAAAATAAATCTCAGCACGAAGGTCTCGTTAAACTTCATCTATAAAAAGATGGCAACATGGCCATTAAGAATGCGTTTCTGTAAACAATTTTATATTACGCGCATCTGGATACGAGTACTGTTTCGGGTGCTGCTTTGGAATTTACCAGTTTGTGAAATTAATAATTAGAACTGGGCAATCACTGAACGCTAATAGAGTGCATTTTTCTGTTTACAGTTCGGTATGGTATGTCCGACTTGATTACTTTTATTATTATTATTATACTCGCATAAGGTTTTTCTTGTCTTCGTCTTGCTTTTTCCTTCCACGCGTCTTCTACACAGGTTTATACATTAGTTAGTCAATTATGGGGCATTCGTTACCCATCGGACTTCTTCATATGATTAATCGCTTTTCAGGGGGCAGACCGTATAAATATTTGTGCCTTCAAGTAATTGTTAGGTGTATTATCGTAGGCTTCGTACTTTTACAAATAATGTCGATACGTTTCGTACATCGGGCGTTTAGCTAACGTGAAATTGCACTTCGACGGGAAGGTACATACATAATTTATGAAGACGAATATACAGGCAGCTGCTTTCAAACACTCTAGTGCTGGCGGAAAGCTCACTACATATATAGACACACACACACATATACACACCGTGTACATTTCTCAAGTCACTCGTATGTACTGGTAATGCCTTCACAAGTACATTAAAGCTGCCATACCGGTTTCGACGCGATTTGAAATGCCTCTTTCGTGAGAGCAGTCATCAAACAAGACGTTGCTTTCGAGTTTTTTGGCGTTAATGATGAAGGGTAATCGAGGGATGCTGTACAATGTAGATGTATCCAATGCCTGTTCAGAGTACTAATAGGCCGCATCCCTACAATTGTGCTTTAAACGTATTGGATAACCACAATCGAGGCTTCGTTTAATATTTCTCAGTTGCCGCTTGAGTGCTGGTTAATTGGCAAGAATGCGCTCGTTGGAACGACCTGCCCAGTAATCTCTGCTCATTTCGTTGCTTCAATAAAGCTAAAAGAAAGCTGAGGAGCATCTTTATTGATTTGTACTAAAATTATAAAGTAATTATATGTCCGGTGTAAGAAGTGGTATGTTAGTCTTCCGTTGATGCGTAACATACACACTTGCCTCCATTATTGCGAGTCCCTGACTTTTTGGTCTAAATTACTTTTTAAGTTCCCTCTTCATAAAGAACGGAAAATAATCGGCAACAATAATAATAATAAATACCATGTGTTAGAAGAACGAGCTCAGTTATTGGAAGCCAGCCAATGGAAGAACTACGTATCGGTCCTCGAGTGGTCTTTCAAGTATCTGCCGTTTTCATACGGACACTTGCGCGTTGAAGCCATGCAATTGGATAGTAATTAATCACAAATGGACATGCTGGCGAATTGATGAATTTGAACGTCTGTAAATAGATCAAAGCGTAAAGCGCACACATAAATGAACGTCCATTACTGCGATTTGCTTTACGACTGGATAATGATATTGCGGCATATTTCTTTGATCGACGATGAAAGTAACTTCTGCTGTCTAATTTACTAATGAATTCAGAAAATACTGGCTAAGAACAATGTAATTGGTACGAGCTAGCGACAAAGACTTCTCCAGCATGCAAACTAGGTTATGGAATGCGACCACAGGCCTTTAGCTTCAAGCATACACTGTCGATCTAAGCAAACGCATCGTCCAATCCAATTCGCTCGCGGGAACTTTAATAGAAAGCCCATTAGCTGCTTGACAAGCAATTAGAATCTAGCGACCGAATTGTATCTCTCTCACGGAAACCATGCCTTGTCCAATGATTTTTATATCCGCGGATAGGTGAAATGAGGCTTATCGTAGAACTTACTATAAATGTTCGCGATTGAAGTCGCTATAGTCAATTGATGCCTATGCTTTGCTCACAGAGACCAACGTAACATCGGAATCCTAAACGGAGTGGGACTCCTATCAAAGTGGTTAACTGACCGAATACATTATGATTTTATTGGCTTTAAGCTTTAACCCATTCTATGCGGTTTATCACACTATCTTTAGTTGAGTGTGTCCGCACCATAATTGAGAACATACGACATTTTCCACTACAGGAACTTTTTTCTTAAGTTCATATTCCTCGCCCTTCAAAAATACACTCGTTCTCCGCCAACTAAGTTTGTTCGGTCATTGACCTACTAAGGGGCGAGCGCAGCCTGTACATTCGACAGCACGAGTTTTAGAAATCGTCAATTCTTTATCAATATATTAAGTGAGTGCAGCAAGTGGTCTATTTTTTAAGGCAGAGGGGCTTTAAAAAAATTTCGCAGATTGAAGCAGGTTTCACAGAATAAGTGGCTATCGCTTACCCTAATCTTAATTACTTCGCCTGTTTCAGTCTATTTGTAGCTGCTTAGTGATGCTACTTCCAGCCTTGCAGCTCTACTATGTATTAATGGGAAAGAGAGAGATAACACTGTGTGGAATGCTCTTATTTTATTGAAATTTCTCTACGACGGGCATAGTTTTACAGCAGTTATACGAGTGGTTACTGTTAACGTATCTGATTGGTAGCTGTCATACGCTTGACCGTTACGCACAGCGTCGTCATCGCGCCGGCGAGCGATGTTCGGAGATATGGAGGCCAAAACGGTTACCAGATCACAAAAGCAATATCCTCAGCGTCTAGTGTGCGCAGAGCCGCTTTTCTCTGTAACCTTATCGTCTAACTGAACTGCGCTCTGGTACAACTTAGTTAGGCAGCTGTTGTGGTTGAACCACTGACAGCGGCACTTCGTGGAACTTACGTCCATTCCGTGGTGGGGCGACATTAGTTGCTTCTGTGGCCAGACTTCGTGGGACGGACGACCAGTCTAAAGCAGCCCCAGTAGAACACACTCTGTGTTGCAGCGCATCGTCAGATCCCCCTCACTCGTCTCGTCGCCCGCTCCCACGGCTCGCGTCGCTGTAATGCGACAGTCGCGGTGCAGCAAGGCCAGTGGCATGTCTGCGTTTGGCCGGCATCCGATACGTTCGCGTGAAATGCAAAATTGAACAAGCAGAAGTGTCGCCGGTCGCTGGCTGGCCAGCATGAAGTGAGTCGAGTGTCGTTCCACCTGATTGTGGTGCGCGGTGGAGTTGCCGCCTCGGCTGGGATGACCTCTCCTCTTTCCTACACCCAGTTTACAGCCGCCACATCGACTGTCATCTGGACAACTGTTAACCGACGGTCAACACACCACCTGTAATATACAGTGGGGCCAATTGGAGAAAGCACTTCTTCGCCGATTGTACTAAGTATTGTGCTTCTAATTTCTGGTGGTGTAGCTGTGCTCAGATTTGGCGTGGCCGTTAGGGCGCGCGCGGGCAATTTATCGGTGACCGTCAGGACCTACGGCGGACCTCATTGTCATTTTATTTGTATGGTGTAAGCTTGTGTGGAACTAGCGAATGTAAAATTTTCTCGAGTCAAAAAAAACAGATAAAAATAACAGAACTTGTCGTCTCTGCAGCGTGTCAGATGGACAGGAGGTTGCCATCATTCTAGTTTAGACTCATACGGTGCCGTGTGTGCGTGCGGTGGTGAATTGTTGACAGGGACACCGACAAATCCATGCCCACGAACAGTGAAAAAGAAGGCTATGATGGAAAGTTTTATCATCGATCACAAGGGACATCCATCCTTGCTTGTTGCGAGTGGTCATCAGGCCGTATTGGAGTCCAGAATCTCTGCCAACCGCGTGATCAGGGCATTGTAAAGTATCCCTGCAAGTGCCACCGATTCAGTTCCCCTACATGAAAGTGTATCGGCTTTATTCTGGATTTTGTGTTTCGCCTTCGGTCTAAGGGAACTTCCGACGTAATGGATTGGACCGAGAACGTCAAAGATAAAGTCAGTACAGCCCTTTCACACTCCGCTTTATACATTGAGGTTTAGTTATGCGTGACGTTTGCCTGCACCGCTACACGTTGACGGTGGAGGCATTCTTCTGTGTTCGTGCGCAAAACAGCACGGGAGATGAAGTCGTCCTAACCACAAGGGCAAATAAGGCGTATGCTACATATGTTGTCGGGTTTGTCTTTTATAGGCTGTAACCGTCTGACCGATGAGCCATTTATTGATGCAGCTGCTGTCCATGGTTAATGTACAAAACCACACAGAGAAAGCGAGGTCGATGACAAACAATGATTTCTGTTGATGGCGCGCTTTTTTTTGAGATCTTGCTGAGAGGAAGAAGACGATCGTGACTATGAGAAAGATACATAATTCTTTTAGTCAAAAACAAAACAAAATTGACTCGAAATTCGTGCAAGCCGTAATTGACATGTTTAATACGAGACGTGATTTTTTATGTGCCTGAGCATTCAGAAAAACGCATTGAATTTACGCGGTCGTTCAATGTGGTCGGTGGATCAGTCCTGATAATAATGTACTAACTAATCAGTTAAGCTTTCATCGTGCGGCCATTTGTTATTGCGTAAGGGTTGCTGGAAAATCGTGCTTGATAGCAGTACCGAATATGGCATGTAGCAAATAAAGCAAACGTAAATGACTTTTTTCTCGATTGACGATGGCAAAAATGGAGAACGAAAGATTACAGCAACAAACAGCGACGAGATATTCCTTTGTAATAGGTACCATCGCGTGGAATTTGTTACAGACATTTGTCCGAGGACGTCAGAGACGTGTTCAAGTTCACCGACTAGCGAGCAGCCAACAACTCGAAAGAGGCCGGAGAAGTACATGTCCCCCTTATTTATCCTATATTTATTATTTATGTATTTAATCTTCTTTGATAATTTGCTTTATTTTTAGATGAATTTAGGCCGGCTGGCCATTAGTTAATCACCGTGCAGTTCTTTTTTATAATCTGGGCGATCAAGTGTAATTCAGATAATTCGAGTACAATGAAATGGTTCCAATAAATTGATAAGCATTTTATCGCATTATCCAAGATCGCCTATGATGCGTTCTGTTCGTAAGGACGAAATGTACCTGCTGATTCGGGTTCCAAATTCTAAATTAACCTAACGGGATACTCGATCAGTGATGGTAATCCAATTGTCATATGATCGACTTTATTGCGTTGTTCGGTTTCTTCTCTTCTATAGAGAGAAACGAGCGATAATCAGTATTAACAGGCTAGCCTCCGGAACATTCATACTATTTACTATTCGCCAGGCGGTCAAATGAAGTTTTCCGTCATCCTCCAAGTCACGAATGTCAGCTGCAGGTCACATCGAACTGTCATCGGTATGATTTGTCGTATCCGGCACCCACCCGAATACACAAAACTTAGCGACCTTTTTCACTCCCATCCAGATAACGTCAAAATACATTGATTATGATATATAGCGTACTTGCTTAATTTAAACAGGAAGCCGTAACGGTGTCGCGTACCTTTTCGTTATGATCATGACATAATGTTATTCGATATGTCATATTACTAACGTGTACGCGAAAATTTACTCCATCTACAAGGGCCTGTTAGTAAAAACTGATCTAGGCATCTAAAGTAACACACGGTGAGAATTACATAGCTTAAAACATTGCTTTTCCAGCTGACCATCAGCTCTTTTCCAACATTACAAGTCTCAATATTACCTTTCCTTACTGCTTCGGATTTGTCGGGAACCTTCAGTAAGCCTTGTGTTCCTTGGCTTGTTAATCTGTGGTCAATGGTTCTATCTGATGTCCCACCAGTTGAACTTATCAGAGTTTTTTCTAACAAATTTATGTATTAGCATGGTAATATCAATCATACACAGTCATATACAAATTTTGAGTCGATGATATTCTAACCATGTCGGCCGCAAGCCGGTGATATGCAGATCTCATATCAACCAGTTTTGATATGGAGTCAGGTTCTGACTCCATATCAAACAGTCCAGAACATGAAGCACAAAAAAATGTTTAAGCCTTTCTGTTTGTATGACACGTGTAGTAACTTGGTTTACACTGCAGCAGCCTTTAAATTAAATTGATCTATTGAAACAACACCTATTAAAAATGAACACTATTCTGAAAAGAAAAAGTGACATTTTACAGGCGTCTGGCTGATGTTTGTTCGTACCTCATGGGCGTCGTTAAGATCTACCAGAAGATTCAAACTGTTTTCTTAAAAGCCGATTTTCCAATTCATATATCTACTGTTTTCTACTACGTTTTGTGAACTAGACATGTGTCTACACCATGCCAAACCTGGCATATGACCTACAATCTAAGGTCCGCCCAACTGCGGTTTGTCTATCAAAGTCAAGGGCAAAGCTTTAACCCCATTGATTTTCTGGGATGTTGGCTGGTATCTCGATTTGTCTTCCAATCAGGTCTGTGCTTGTAAAACCAACGTTAAACATTATGAGCAGTCAATTGTGTATCGCCTACGGTGATTTTTTGCCGGTGTTTACCTCTAAACGATTAGGCATACAATTTGTACTTCTGAGTGGCTAGAGCGGTTAGGATGGGCCGTTTTTCATATGCAACCACTTCAGCTCTAGGTGATCGTAATAATCATTTTTATTGACTTGTCGAAACGGGAGCAATTTAAATTGAAGAAATGCCTTTTACAATTTTCTATTTAGGACATTTGCTCAATTCTTAGTACCGAATGGCAGGGCACCGTAGACTTTCCCGATGTTGAAATAATCCACAAGCGGTTAACTTTTGGAGAAATGTGATTGAATGGTATATAACGGTACTTCAATTGATAAACGCTTGCGGATTCTTCAAATATTCATGTCTATCTCACGCATGTTATTGATGCGAGTTACACAATGTTTAATAAATTGATCGAATTCTCATCCTGACGTCGAGCTGCTCTTTAGGCTCGCTTTGTGTTCATAACAAACCAGCATTAGTCGAAGCTCAAAATAATGCCTAACCTTTCTAGCTATATAATGCAAATCAGTGTGAAAACTAAGCGGCAAGCGTTTCATTGTAGGAAAGCAGCAGTACGTCGGGAAAGGATAAAAATACATATTATACGTTTTTAAATGGTAACAGTGGAGTACCATGGTAACGACTATTGGTCTAGTAAAAGTCTTCTAATGAAAGTTTGCAGTTGATTGAATAACCGTTTCCGCAGTAATTTTCGTTTTCATTACCGTGACCCCGTTATCGTGTCGTTATCTGCGTCCAGTTTACGCAATTAAGTGCTATTGTAAAAATCCTGCGTATTCAATCATAAAAAACATATGGACAGTTATTTCGTTGATACTTCACTTTGAAGTCCCATTGCAAACCAAAAAATACGCAAAATTCCTCTCCGCTACTTTCGATAAGCTTCTACGGTTCTACGGTCTGAACAGCACTCAATGCTGTCCAGACCGTAGAAGACAGAACTGAGCCAACGTCGCACCCGTATGCGGTGCCACGTTGCTGCCTACTCATCGACAAGTAGGCGACTGGTTGTCGAAATGGCTTAGAACCTATTCATTGTCTAATGATTGGTTGTCTGCCGGCGTGACCGCCCATATACCCGGTATATGGGCCACCGGTAGACCACCGGTATATGTTCAGATAAATGACAGGATTCGCTTTCGCATTGAGCCCGAGCTAAACGACGCCATCGCTTTCACAAGCACAGAACACTTTTACCCCTTTCAGACACTTCAGTTATATCATTGTCTGTCAGGCCTGGCAGATGAGACCATCTTTTTCATTGACGTAAACAAACAGGTGGGGCAAAAACAGCGTGAGCGCATACGGCGGCAATTACAGAATCGTCGATTGATGTTTGCAGAAAGGTCGTCGGCCCATGCATCAAGGTCGCTTGAGTCAACGTTCCTACGCAAGCCGTATGCGACGATCTTAGCGTTGTTGTCATGAGCGGGACACGCGAAATTCGGTGGCAGCTGGATAGGGAGGCTCGCAGAACATCACTGGAATTATCGGTACAGCTAAGCGTGGACAAATTAATTGTGCCTTGCATCATTAGGCATGACGTGTAGGTGTGGCAAACCCAATAAGAATATATTTCGTCCGACTCATTTTATCATTGGGATTCAACTCGTAAATGAAGCCAAGGGGTGTTTTACCCTCTGAACTTCACTACAGCTGCAATGTTACCCCTTCACTGCAGCGGTCATCGTTGTTTGGGCTAGAGGTCACTGTAGGGTAACTGTAGGGTACAATTATATGTAATAGCTCTTTTTAATGTGTAGGTCAATTTAATCGTAGCTCTGTAGACAATGACGGACTGTCGTTTGTTGGATTCGGTTAATTTTCACTAAACGCCAACTAACTAGTTGGGTATCGTACATAATTACTACTGGATGCAGTCACCAGGTCCGAAGCGTATTTTGCCCAAAGAAGTTCTTTAATTAACGAGCGCTTTAGAGCCAGGCAACCTGCCACGTTAGCCTGAGCCAATTGGACGCTGTAGGACACCAAATTCAGTTGTTCATACCAAAAGTGCGTTCCACGATGTGACTCTTTCAACAGCAAAATTATGCTCTCGTGTTGCATGCGTACATATGTGTGTATACGCATAAATATTCTTGGCATCTATGAAGGAGACTGGAGCTTTGAACTATGGAAATGTATATTGTATGGTGTATCTCAAAACGGAGCTGTCGTCCTTTGACAAACTGATTGGTGACGCTTTCTAAAACAACATTGACTAAAACAAGAGTAGAAGAACTATTATCACCAGACGTATTATAGTCAAAATGTCGTCGCTTGCTTGAAAAGGTGTTTTTTAGGCACTATCAACAGAGTACAGATCGGCAATTCTTTGAACCCAATAATTAAATACTTCACTTCCATCGCTGTCGTTTTTCGGTACCCGTTTGATGTTAAACGTTCCGACAGCAGGAAAAGCTACCATTCTGTAGACGAAGCATCATGTGGAAGTATTATATTTAGGCTATTCACATCTGGAATGTTCTTACTGCGTGCGCGCGTTACTCGGCTTACTGGAGCTTTAAGTTTGCCGCTGCGTGGTGTTAGTCAGTCGACAGTGTCGCCAATATTTTTCTTTTGTTAGCCCTTTGTTAGTGTTATAGCGAGAGGTCTTACGGCCACTTACGGATTTGATCGTTGACCTCTTTGCAGCATACAACCAAAGGCATAATTGAAGCATACTGGGCGTCCATTTTCATGCAACCACTCCTGCGCCCTTACAATAACGCAATAGAACCAAAGGCAATAAGACTGCTGCTATCGAGCGTCGCGTATGCGCTCTGAAATAATTAGTGATGTTGGACAGATGAGCAAATTGTACGTACAGATAATCAAGGACAAATTGCATTGCCACGACGAGGAGGTGCTCCTATCCGTTAGTTGCTAAATCCGCTGCCATCGCGTCTGCGGCTGTTGACGACACATTACCTATTACAAATAAAAATATATTAATTAAGGCTTAATTGATCTTGGTAATGTGTAGGAGTGATTTTTAGTTCATGAGGCAACAGTACATGACGAAAATGCCACTCAAGTGGCACATTCTAATAATCATTCACAAAATGGTTACAATAGGTTAGTAGATCAAGACACGTTTATCACGTTGTCGGTTTATGCGTAAGAATGTATTGTACTGGAAAATCTAACGTTGGGAGAACACTCCGACGAAGGTATATACATGCATTGTTTTTTTATGCTGTTTTTAGCTTATAGCGCCGTCTACTGTAGTGTTATAGTTGATTGTTGTAAAAATAAATCCGTAACCTTATTGTAAGGAAACCACTGAACTTATGAGTCACTAGGCGCAATTATCGAAATGTTCAAGAGCCCCCCTTTTATTTGATAAAGGTATGTTTCAACTAAATTGTCACAGCAGCTGTTGAGTCTGAACCCCTGTTGTCTTGTTATCATTGAGCAACAGCTGGGAAGGTTATCGATTGCTTGTCTTTAAGCCATTTTAACAAGTGATCGAGTGCCATCGTTTCTTGGTAACGTTGTCGTGATGCAACGTCAGTCGCACGAGTTGCACTGTGCAATCAATATACGAATTCAACCATTCACTTCTTTGACCATCAGTTTGACATGTGTTTACCAAGACAATCTGCAATCAGTTGGGCGTCTGAGATAGCCGTTCCTAGCCGCCCTCATGAAGTGGATAGGACAAATTTTAAGAAAAAATTCCACACAGTTTTGAAAATCTACAGTTTAAAAAAGTACACTGCAAGAAAATGATGATGATCTGTGTGCAAACGTATCTACATTAGCAAAAAAAGATAAATCGTTTTTTCTCATAGCTACTAACTCTGATTTGCAAACGATAAATGACAAACGTAGCACTACGAGGATGTAGAGTTATCAAACTTCTTTTCGCAAGCCGATGACTTTTACTAGGGGAGAAAAACCATCTATGCTTCGATTGACCGCATCGGGCTAAACAGTGGCCCCGAACGTTCGGGGCTTTGATTCGAATCTGGCACGTTGTGCAGAACGAATTTAAATAGCTGTTGGACGGATACTACTTGCTTAAAAGACAATCTCTTCCCACATAAATCAACTGAATCCCCTTGAAATGAATTTTTTGTTTCCATTAATCAAAACCACAAACGAAACATTTACCAATATTTATTTTGATAGAAGAATTACCATGACAAAGTGCGATGCGGTATGCACCGAGCTGAGCATCATTAAAACGTCAAATAACTTCCATTCACTCATTCTAAAGAAGTGGACGCATGAGCAGACAAAGGCCGTTTAACATGTTCAAACATTATTAGTTCTCTGCCTGTCGCAAAACTGGCGAACAATGTCCTCTGTCTATGCAGGGAACGCCCCATTATCAGGATGTCGAACGATGAAAGACCCCCCGCGCAAGGGTTCGTCGTTCGTACTTTATTTTGATATTTTCATTGAGAAACGGTACTCGTTGCTTTAAACGCTTCTTCTCTAACGAAGCAAAATGTTGGCCGTGTCCCCGCGTGATAGGCGACCTCTGGCCCCTATAAAATCCGGTTTAATATCGCCTGTGTCATCCCCCTTGGCTCTCTTATATCTATTTGCATTGGCGGCTCAGCAAGACATTATCGCTGGCCAGCCGTCAGTGGCATAACTGCCATCACGACCGCTTGCGCACTCGAAATTTTACGTGTTGTTGACTCCGTTAGAAAATCTTAATTCCCTTTCCACTAGAGCGAAACTGTGGAGATCTGAAAGATAAATATTGGAACCGTCTGCAGCTGCGAAAGATTTTACGAGACAATACAGCTGGACGGCCGGTAGGGGCGCAGCTAATCTATGGTAATTGGTGGACAAGTTTGCTGGGGAACGGATCGGTGCATGGTGATTGTAGTAGAGTAATGGTGACAGTGCATTGAGTTGTGTTATGTAGAGACAAATTAACACACGTGACGGTTGAGCTGAGCACCACGCATAAGGAATGGCTACTCAACCAACGGTAGAGCCTGAGGTACTTATATGACGTTTTAGCTAATCGCAGCTGAAATGGGGGTCATGTTGGTTAGCGAGCCAAGTCAACGGAATGTGACCCCAGCAGTAAACTAGAAATATTTTTTTTAAACAAAAGCACCAGTTTTAGCTTTGAACTTGTCATGCATCTTAAATGCGCGCTTTAAATAAAGTGGAATGAGAAACCTACTTAAATATCGAGGCAAGGTATGCAATCGCGAAACATAGTTGCGTTTTTTTGCAAAACTCTGAGGTCATCGTAGTTAACAAGGTTGCTGGTTAGTACTACTATGTCGCATCACTGATACATAATTGTGTATGCTTTTATTAATAGAAAACGTGAGCGCTATTCAGGAGTCTATAAGCCGTGGGTTGATTGTGGCCTGTATTTGTATATGTCAGCATTATGAAAATAATTATTTATACAGCACCAAGTATTGCAAGGTTGTTTCCTATTGTTTTCCCCGGAATGAGTTCCAGAAAGAATTTTATGATTTGTATGTTGTTCTGTCTAAAGCATGTTGATATTATAGTTATTATTGTTATTACTTACGCTCAGGCAATTGTAAAAGCCATTTGGTTTTGAAATAAAATCGAAAGTACAAACGATTGCGAATATTTGTAGATAAAGGTCCCATATAATTTATCAGAATGTAAATATCGAGTATGTCTCAAGATTCAAGGCCGATTTTATACGTTTGTAGGCGCTCTATAACCGCATGCCTTCGTTAACCAAAGCTTCTTCATAAAAAAAACCGGCAATGCCCTGCATTCTGAATACACAGAGACTTTTAAAAAATCTCCACCAAATACGTTCCTCTGGAAACGTATAGGATACGGAACACGTTCTCGGTTTGGTATTTCAACGCAGTGAAATGACAGCGTGGCGTAGCAAAATGATTACTTGCGTCTTTCTCTCTCTCTCTTTCTCTGTTTCTGCCCTGATCGTCTGAATTGCAATGATTATTGCTCAACAACTAAAAACGTTCATTCTTCACGATAGCAGTTTTATGGCTTAGACTTACGACGACGACGCTTTTTTCGGGCAGCAGAAATATTCTACCTAAACGGCCTGCATGCACAGAAGTGTCATTTGGATGGATCTTTACAGAAATTTGGCCGTCGAGCAAAGCGCTTGGCATTGCCTCGCCGCTTCGCCTGTGCTACCCGCAAGTGGGTGATAAAATCGCGAAAACTCTCGCCTCAAAATAATTACATTGACCGATAGCGTCACAGAGATAAAACTGGATGAGGTACCAGTTGATGTATTCATGTAATGCGACTTTCATTGCTTTTGCAGATCGTACTGTAAGCGAAGATCCACGGATGGCAAAGAATACGCAGTCTATAAAGATAAAAGCATTGACCGGTAGTCAAACGCCGCTTATTTCGGACCTTGCGTGCGAATTTTTTTTATTGGCAGACACGCCATGAATTAACAGACTATTACATGCGAAAACATCCGATTGAAATGCATACGTTAACTACCGTATCCATATTTTCTAGAGGTTTGGTATATTAAGCAATCATGACTAACGTTGAGGAGGCGTTAATTGGCTGGTAAATCTGTATATAAATTACATACGCTTGATTAACAACGGCGTATATATGGCTTATCAATAGTCTTAAACGTTATCAGTACCGTATAAATCGCAAAATGTGTAGTTATTTTTATGCAAGACTTTCTATTGAACTATTCTGTCTTGCTTGTTAAGCCACTTGGCTTAACGAATGAGAGCAGAATGCATGATATTCTGTAGGATGAAAGAGAGTTACGATAACATAGGTATATTGTTCGTCGGTGTAGATTGAAGTAAATATTAAGTTTCTATTAGTATTGATAGAACATTGATACTATTTGTGCACCGCAAACAGAAGACAAGCCTATTCACCGGTAGGCAATACGATTTGGGCCACTGTAGCATATGTGGAAGAACATAAATTATTTCTTACCAGCTTTGAGAAACTAGTTTAGGACTCTAAGAAAGAACGCTCAATTTATGATGTCAGACCGAGAACAATCAGAAGTAATTAAGCGTTTCATTTGCTATATCCTGGTAAAAAGACGCAATAAGAATCAGTTCCTCTGAACAATTATTAGTCTAAATCCAACAGATGTATCATATACTGCCGTGAATTACAGAATTCGAAACTCGCCGACTCGTTGGCTAGAGACCGGGAGCGTCTCTACGTGAGCACCGATGGAACCAAGACATTTGACAGAGATGAGAGTTTACCTTCATTACCAGTACCGGATCTCAGCAAGACAATAGAAAGGTATCTGGATTCGGTGCGGCCACATGTTACTCCGGATGAGTTCGAAAACACCAAACGCATCTGCCAACGCTTCATGAGTGGTATGACTTCTTTGGGATCGTCTGGAAGCGCATGTATACATTAGCTCCACAGCGTGGCGGTACACATATTTTCAAACGCCCCTACTAAGGTCAACATGAGCATTTGCTTTATTCCATCCAATTATTATTAGACATGCGCATTCAACGCACAGTCGTATGACACAACTGACGTTAGTTCTCGAACGATTACTGCTCTGATCTGATCTGGCCTATGACAGAACCGCAGCAAGGTTACTCTTCCAAGGATAGTTATGGCTAAGCTTTCGAACGTCAGAATTTCATTTTGAGCGAGAAATGTGGGTTAGGAGGATGGCCGTCAATGACACGGTTTGTAGAATACATGGACTTAATAGAAAATAGAATAATAAGGGTCCTCACAGGATACCTGTGAAATAATGCCTAATAAATGACTAACGTATGATGAACATCTAAAACTAATGTGATTAAAATTATTTAATTGTACGTTTATCACTCGGCATAATTCTAATTTGACTCCATTTGTGTGACCAAAAACATTTCAAGTAAACATTTTTTCGCGAGAGTGACACCAAAAGTATAAGGTCAAGGTTGTTTTTTAATCGTATGTTAATGATTGAATGTTAAAACTACCTATTATTTCTAAATATACTATGGTACCAGTGAGAGGGAAAAAGTCGTCCATCAATCCTGATTGATGGATGACCCTTAATCTATTCTCCTTCAGTAGAATGTTGAGAAAGGTGCATTTATTTATTGTCCGCTCATAAATAGGTGGAACCCAAAAATGGATAGAAGACGGACTAAATAATTTTAACAGTGTGCTAAATAATTTTAACAGCGTAACACTAGCAAAGAATTATCTTTCAAACCCCAGAACTATAAGGGCCAGAAAAACAATCCCAGGCCTTGTAATTTACAATTTTTGTATAGCTATAACCTACACTGTAAGTGCCCGAACTTGTAGTCCTTTTTTACTCGAGCTTAATTCATTTGACTTTCACATGAACTAAGCTTCTATTTTTTCAGTCTAGTAAAATTAAATAAAAAAAATACTGAAAGTGTTCATCGTGTAAACGGGTTTATTTGGTGTGTATTCATCTTGAAATTTCGTATTCATTAATAGAGTAACAAAATTTCCGTTGGCATAATCGCAGTTGAAAATGCCACAGTAGAACTTCGATAGACGCTAGCTTAGTGACCATAATATCTACTATCGCCTTTTTCTATGTGTTTCGTTTTCTATGTTGCCTAGAACGTGGCGCCCATCTACAGCGGCTGCTGTTGGAACGCGCTTCAGAAGAACGCAACTGGCTGGATGCATGGTGGAGAGACGTTGCATACCTGCGTAATCGAGCGCCGCTAATACCGCAGTCGAACATGGCTGGCTCCTTCGGGTTGTTCAATTATGCACGCCATTACCAGGGCCCAAGGTCAGAATTCGCCGCCAAGGGCCTGCACCACTATATGGAGTTCTGGCATCTCATTCGGACGGAAACGCTCAAGCAGCAGACGTTCCGAAACACCCCCTGGAGTATGGATCAGTTTCGCAGGGCGTTTAATACTGTCAGAATACCACAGCAGGTTCGTAAAATACTTAATACCTACCTGTGAGACGTTAGCATCTTATATGCCCATCTTTGCATACATGACGCCATTTTCAGAGATAACGCTCTATCAAGTTGAAAACTGTTTCTATTTGTTGAAGACTTATCTGTTAAAACTTAATACAAAGCATACCACAAATGCTATCTTAAAAAAGAAGGCAAAACCAGAAATAATAAGGAATGTAACGGAGACGCGAAAAAAGTCGAACCACACTGTCAAAGTTATTGCTATTTTTTAGCGATAATTTGAGATTAAATGGTATGCCACAATAATAGTAGTTACGAAATGGAATGTTGGTGCCGATAACTACCCATTTCAGATAGACTATTAAATGATCATAACAAAACCTTTAGATTTGAATATGCACATGTAATTGGCTTGTGTTGAGACTTTCGTGATGGTTCTCTGTAAACATTCTAAATACAACTGGACACGGCACTAAGATACCGCAATCATAAAACTTGTCTACCCCTGCCGTCCCACATTTTGGCAGTAAAGGGAATGAAATGAGTGGCGAGAGGCAGTAGAAATGAGACACGCGCTTTTTATTTCGTGCGTGGATTTCGGTGTCGTCGAATCAGCCCGCCTGCAAAGAGTATGCATCTACTTCACATCTACTCTCAAGTACCGGAATAATATTGTTCTGCCATGGTGCCTGCATGGCCAACTCATCTGGCCCGACAATTCGCAACGCGTTACCATAGAGTCCCGGTGGAGTGTAAGTGAAACGACAACCTCCGTGACAACGAAAAACGGTTCGGGCAGTTATTGAACGTCTGTTCCTAGTTGGAGTCGTTTCATCTTTTTGCTGTTGAAAACCGAGTATCGTTCGCTGCGAACAAAAGCTGGCAACTATAGCGTATTTTTCAAGGGCACAGGGCAAGAATAGAGGCATCACTTTAAAATTTATAATTAACCTTGTAGTCTAAAAAACTGTGTAACACGAACTGATATTGTGTTGAAGCTTAATACAAATACAAGTCTTATTTAGATCTGTGCTGTTTACTGCTATAGCGTTATAAAAAGTTAAGGTTCGCATTATAATTGATTTACCCTCTTTAATTTAGCAGAATCTAATCCGAACGATAACTTTGTTCAGTAAAATTCTCTTAATTACTTTGCTTCCATATAGCAAATATGAACGCCGTTTGGATTCGCATTATTATGCGCTACTTCATTGTTTTACATGATATTTATCGTATCGAATAATTTCAGATATTTCCTTTATGTTTTAATATTCCGTCTTAAAAATCTATATCTTCTATAAAATTTCGCACTGTATAATTAGCAAATTTCTAGATCTATCAATGTTTCACATAGAAAAACGTCTATAGGCTTTGACGGGCTTCCTTATCGTCCTCTTATGCTAGACGAAAAACTACACAATTCGTGCCATTGACCCACCTCGAACACACCTGATTATTAATCATTGCTTCCGCTGCTTGACCATAAACGTTTTCTGGCTGGTCAGAGTGGTTACCATTCGTTTGTCGCTTGCACACTACTTACCAAACGGTTGATACTCACATGCTCACCGCACAGTCGCAACGACTACGGCCGTCCTAATGCGCCGGCCACTTCATCTACTTCGGCGGGATTTAACGAACTTCGTTAGCATCACCCAAACGGTACCCATGAGTTGATAACGTGCCACCACTTTTCAGGTCAGTCCTCAGCAGCGGAACAAATATTTGATTACGCTGCCTGTCTGTCCGAATGACCTAACGCTTGTTCATGAAACAAGAATTCCACTCATAATGTTAGATAAGTATACATTTGGTCGTTGTGTTGGTAAGTATTAACATGGAGGGCCCGTTCCAAGAGAATTAATTCGTTTATAAGAAGCTGGACGCAAAGTGTATGTCCGAGACAAACGTTCCTTTAATATCTCAAGTAGAATGAACTGCCTATGTAAATGCAAGTAGAAATACGTGGGTTACAGCCTAACAACACCAACTGTGCAGATTTCGTTGAAGGTTTTGCCTTGGTATTTAGACTTAGCATTTATTGATAGAATTTACTCCCGTTTTGTTTTTAGGAGATGGACGAACTTCGTACTTTCTTCCACACAGAAGCAGAACAGTTCGACGTCCCGACGAACGTGATCATCCTGTCTCGAGGCCATATTTTCTCCGTGGAGTTGTGCGATTCACGAAAACAGCCCTTAACCACTGCTGAGATCGCCCTAACTCTCGAGAAGATCGAGAACTACTGCGCGAGTCAGCCTCGCGGGAAAGGCGTCGGAGCGCTTACGTGCCAGGAGCGCGAACAGTGGGCCGCCGATCGACAACGCCTCATCGACGTGTCCAGGGAGAATGAAGAGAAACTTAGGTGCGACATAAGAAGAAGCAAACAGTCTTAATGGTATTTTTGTAATCCAAAACACGCGCCGGCTCACATCTGACTTAAGCACGATTAACGTACGATCAAACCACGAAAAACCATTTATCAAAGGCGATTTATCAAAATGCGCGACCAACAAAGGCGTGCGGTTGCGACGTTAAATTCGATTTTAGTTGGACTTACAATCTCGGTACAAATGACTGCGCACAAGATCCTGAATCTTGAGGGGGTAGAGCACCTACCTATTAACCTCGACGCTCCGGGTCAAAAAACTTATTGTGATTTGGTGAGCTATTAATATGAGCGCACCGTACTGTCACGCCTGATAAACCTGAGTCGCAATTACACGTGCTATTAGTAACATAACCAAATCAATCCTTACAACAACACGGGCATCAAGCTTTAGGTAATTGCACTCAGAGAACCGGCAGAGAAATATAGGTCACTAGCTAAAATAATCCTCGTAAATTACGAAGAGTGAAAGCTTTTTTGCCAGGACAGATCATGCTTGATAGGACATTGAACGGTGCTTTATATATACTTACATGATGTCACCCGTTGCTAAAACGTTATACTGATGCTCGTGCGTGATCTACTTCAGGTTAATTGAGGAAGCGTTAATGGTCTGCGTATTAGATGAGGCATCTCCGGTAACACGAACCGATGTCATGACCGAGTCACTGAAGGGCCGTTGTGCCGACCGCTGGGCAGATAAAGGACAGCAACTAATCATATTTTCCAATTTGAATGTTGGAACAAACGCCGACCACACACCAGTTGACGGCATGGTTCCCATTTGCCTTTCTCACTGGGCGCACCTGTCTACGATCATTGATGACCTCAATCAACAGGCTATGGGACCCGTCAGACCTGCAAATATAAAGGAACCGGTCTATATCGACTTCCAGTAAGTTACACTACCAACTACAGTTATATATAATTCTACAAATTGTAGTCTGACAGTTCGCCAATCTCTTGTGTATTTTGACGTGGCATCAATTTTTTTGTTTTGTATCTTTAGACTTGACGACGAACTCGAAATGAGTCTAGTCCGAGCTCGAGCCGACTACGAGAAGCTCACAGCGACCATCGATGTCAACGTGAATGAGTTTACCGGCTACGGCAAAGAATTCCTCAAAACGTCGAAGATTCATCCTGAAGCGTTCTTCCAGATTGCTCTACAAACAGCTTACATACGGCTGCATGGCAAACCTGCACCGACTTACTGTACTGCCTCAACCCGCGGTTTCTATCACGGAAGAACTGAGACATGCAGATCCTGCTCACAAGAGGTAAAAACTACTTTACTGCTTATTCGAACTGGCAGTGCATCTTCTCGCGTTGCATCTTCTCAACTTTCTATAAGTATATTCGTATGGATATTATTTGCGATTTTGCCTTCTCTGTGTCTCGGGACATTTAAATAGAATACTAGTATATCAAGTCAACGACACACTAAAACGTCAACGGCACCCACGGTTGCACCTGCACTGTGGACTGGTTAATCTCTACTACGCTAAAATGCTGCACAAAATCCGCTATAGAATCTAGTTAGCAATATGATAAGCGTAATTAGGTGTAACAATACTTACCTTTAAGTTTACGCTACAAATAAAACGATCATCAGAACATTCCCCCATACCATATATTATTTTAGAAAAACATTTTTCCTGCAGAATAGATTAATCTAGACGTCTCGGATCAACTTCACTGTCTTTCAGTGAAAATGGGGGCTCATGCCAAATTTTCCTACGATCGTAGACTGCTAGTACTAAACACTGTAGCCAATTGTAACTGTTCAATCTGCGAAGTGGATCGTCTTGCTGCATTGCATGGCGAGTATGCTGATTCCGAAATAACTTTTCAGTTCTTCAGGGACATGCCGCCATGGCTCAAAAAAATCCGCGAAAGCCGAACACCTCACTTAACGACTCTTTTTGTGTACGTTCTAATGGCCGATCAAAGTACAGGTTGTGGATTTCTCACGTGCTCTTATTGAGCACCGCCCGGTAGCCGAGTTAAGACCTCTGCTGATTAGAGCCGTTATGAAATTAGGAACAACAATGCTCGAGTGCATTTCAGCAGAAGGGTGCGATCGCCACTTGATGGGTCTCGCAATCTTAGCGTGGCTAGAAACCGGGGGTGAAGACATGCCTGAAATCTTCACTGACGCGTCGTTCGAACGAAGCGGAGGCAATGGGAAGTTCGTCCTGAGTACCTCACTCAACGGGTTCACCCCGTTGATCGGCGGCGTGACACCAATGGTTGAATATGGCTACGGTTGCTTCTACAGCTTCGAGAAGGACCAGTAAGACGATTCGATTAAACGCAATGAATGAATTTTTTCACTACCGTACCGATCTAGCTTCTTCTATGAAGGCATGTAGTCTCCGTTATGCAACTCTGGTTATGCAGTATATATAATTACTCTACCGATCTGACAAAAAATTCGCCACCTGGCATTATACAAACGTCTATGTTATTTCTGCTGTGCATTTTCAGAATTATCATCGCGATAATAGGGTACAAGGATCAGGGGACGTGCACGAAAAAACTCTATCAAAGTATCGTCGAGACCCTTGGAGACATCAAACTGCTACTCACCCAGACCAGACTATAGGGTATCCAGACTATAAATAAAGACTATATCGATCACCAGTTATTTAATCCCATGAAATTGTCATTACGTATCCTAATTACTGTGGGTTCCGAAGGACGTGATCCTCCTTTAGGTGCAGCTGTGTTGTCGAAAATGCGACTGAATGCCATCTGCCACACCAGCAAAGGCAAGTCGCCACTAACAGGCTACTCGAATAGCCTTCACACGAAATTTGTAACAGGTAGCAAAGATAATTCCGAGTTGTTCCGTTTTCGCGACAACACCTACAATACCAGCAAAGTCAGCCTCAGCCGACAACAATTTTAGCTTAGTAATCGCTCTTGATGTACTGACGAGAGGGTAACCAGTACCCAGTGTTGTGATTTTAGCGATGCTTTCGTCAGTATTGTATACTGGAAGTTTTCTGGGTAGAACGACGCGTTTTTTCCAACATTCTTGCTATGAAGAGTCTTGTGGTCGTATCTCGTATAAAGTACATCGAAACGATAGGTACGTTCACGTTAAGGAAACTGCAATAGTTATGAACGAGTGATGTTGCATACAGCTTCCCAGTGACAAAATACTAATAACACGTGCTATCCATATCATTATAAAAGTTGTATCGACACATGGTAATATGTAGAATGCCCTATATATTAATTTCATTTAAACTTACGTGTAGTCGTAGTGAATAGAAAATGGTGGTTTGTATACAAGTCTAAACGAAATTGGCCGACCAATATGGCCGGCAGCATTCTCCATAGGGCTATAGCCCGAGTTGGCTTGTGCGTTTCGCTTGACAGTATTAGCAATACCGAAAATTAATAAATTTATTAAATTAAATAATGAGATACGAATGTGGGGTGTCTTTTATACAAGATTACAGTATGGTTATTTAAGACTATGTATAATAAAAATAATAATAATTATTATAATTATATTAATAATAGTAATATTAGTAATAAAACTCGCGATTTATGAAGTCACCAACTCGCACTTTATAATTTTATAGTTATCTTTTGAGTCAAGTGTAAATTTCTGCAACGCCTTAAAGGCTTTACCAATGCCGACGCGGTGCCAGTCGTATTATCCTGTTACACCATATCACAAGATGGTATTCAACCATCAGGTAGCAGTCACAATCTAAAATCTACATTTTCCCTAACGTTACATCCCAATATTTTATGCGTGCTTATTATATTTCACTTGACTTAGTTTACTTGTGTTGCAACTCGCCACGTGAATAGGTTATTTATCCTTTCAATTTAAGGTCAGACCTCCAGACTGATAAAAACCTTTTTCTGCTGTTAATGCCGTTTGAATCATATAAAATTAAGGGTACGGCAAAGGGTATATATATATATATATATATATACATCAAAGGTAGGTTCATCAGCTTTACAATAAAAAATTACGAATCTCGACCGATTCTTTTAGAAACTTTTGGAAATGCATTCAAAGGTGTCGTAGGCACCCTCCCTACATATCGTACAATAACTACCATTACCACGCTTATTTACTTCTTGAAAACCTCTTTTATTTAAACAGACCTTATTTTACTATCGGAATAAAAGATCGTTGTTTCTTATGATAATCCCACTAGAATATTCTTGCAATTCGTTCCTGAGTGATTTGCATATGCATGACGGTACAATCGAATACTTTTTTATTTTGGTTCTGTCATACTGGCTAAATTCTCTGCGATTAGTACCATTTGTGTTCCATATATTATATGAACTTTCGCTCAATAAAAATTGTCATGACTTTAAGAGTAATACATATTATGCTCTCAGCAAAGCCTAGTGTTTCCTTAGTGCTGGGGCATAAGCTACAGGTCAACAACTCGCAAAAAAAGCTCGGTTCTTCCACCCTCGCAAAGATGAATTCGTTGCAAAAGGGTTGCGGAATGTGATCGCACACATTATTTTTGTGTGACTCTTTAATGCTAAAAGTCTTTACTTTTTTCTAGCAAAAATCTATTCACAGCATGTTTTGCACATATGCACAGTATTAGAATCACTAAGCATCAAGTGAATTCAATAAACATTTTGCTTAAAATATTGAATCAGTTATGCTCATTAAAAACTCATGAAACCATGTTCTCCCTCATGGGCTGATTCCGTCATGGCTTAAAATTGGTCGCAAGGATACTATAATTCAACACGAAATTGTCACAAGTTTCCTCTCCAGTTTCAAATGGTATATTCGTCTATTAGATGGGAGATAAAGTCTAAGAGACGCTTGAATAATATGTAATGATAAAGCGCCATGTGCATCGCTGGGGTTCGAAATGCTTTCTGATTCACTGTCTCAAATATAGTCTCTACTTAGCGCGCGCGTGAGGCGCGAGTCGATTACTGCTCCTTTAAATCTTCTGTGCTGTATATGACATCCATGTAGCTGAAAAGTAGTTCCTTGATAATCGAACGATCGGGGATCGTCTGTGCGAGTCCATACACCGCAGCCTGCGATTCCGTAATGACAAATTATAGAGCATATTTAGTCATTATCAACAAAAATGAATATTTGTTAGAGTAGCTAAGCGTCTAAATGTCCACAAGAGAAAGGTTAGAGGAAAGATCCTCATCGGTGCTTCAAACCAACACCAAATAAGAGCCAGTTAGCGTATGCAAGACAAGTTCACCTATTTTTTCTAACAATTCGCTCACCAATAATCCGGACCTGGGTCTGAGTATTGCTAAAAACATATGTAGCCCCCTATCTTTATGGATTTTGGCAAAACGCATACTTTAAATATCATCTTTGCGTTTGCCCTACCTCTGAGGACACCTTCTGGTTAGGGTCTTTTATTAATTCGTCCACGACTTCTCGTAGGTCCTTGAGAAATCTCGAAGCAACGTTGTTCTGCGTGTGGACAGCAGTGACGCAGAAGTGAACTCCGCTTGGAAATTGCAACGGGTTAAGATGCCAGTGTCGAGCAGTCAGTCGACTGTTGACTTCGAAGATGTTAATGGTGTCACTGGTAAATGCCACAACGGATACCTGTAAAAGCGACGCCGTAAAAGAGCTGAATTTATAGAATGAGTTAGGAAAAGACGATTTCCAGTTACTGGAGCGCATTTAGAAGTAAGAGAGAAAGAGAAACAAAATCACGTTTTCAGGTTGTTCTTACGAGTTGGATTACAAAATTGCCTGATGCTTTAATTAATTTTGAATATACAAGTATGTCTGATAAGGCCCAAGTTATGGGAAACTGCCGGATTAGCTAAACGGCACGTCTACACTAGATTTGTGGGTGTCGCGCTAAGCAGATACAAGTTGAATATATCCTCTATGCTCCAACGACGCGGCGAAACGCAATTTAAAACGTGTTTTTTACCCAGTGTATGATGGCATCCAAATTCTAAATCTAAAATCCAATCTAAATCCAGATTCCAAAATCTAAATTCTAAGAAATTGTAGTTCACGGTTATTGTCATGTGCATTTTATGAACTGCAATTACCTTGTAATATTATATCTTATACCTGAAATATTATACATTATATACCTTTTAAAATATATCACCTCAGGATAGAACTTTCAGGCTGAACTCTCCATTTTTCAAAACAAACAACCCGATCTTACTAGGCTTTTAGTAAGCTTGCTTTCTATCTGCCTTTCACTTATTCTTAGTAGAAGTGATTTTGACAATTTGTATTTACTATACGTACCTCAGGTTCGCCAAGCAGCCGGAGCTCTTTGATTTCGCGGATGCCATCCCGTATCCTTCGCGCCTCAGCGACTATTTCCTTACAAGCCTTTACATAGCCGTCGACGCCATGGTACCGGAGACTTGCCCAACAGCACGCGACGACCGCGCCCGAACGACTTCCTGCAGTCAACATAAAAGAACGAGATCTAAATCAACTTTTGACTACAATTACAAAAAACTGTGAACCTGTTAAGTGCTAAGTACCATTAAGTAGGTAGCTGCGGGATCGAATATCACCAGACTACTCGAATTTACGCCGTTCACAATTTTTGTGTCGACCGTCAACTGTGAGAAACCGTCAGGCTTTCTAACATTTGTCAGGGCATTTTAATAAGCAGAACGCACGTACCTGATATTGTAGGCGTGATGTAGACACCGCCTGGCCAATCTTGTGCCACGGAGAACTGACAATGTAAGTATTTCTTGTTTGAATACATAATCACTGAGGTACCCTTGGGAGCCATCGCGTATTTATGCGTGTCCGCGCTGATCGATGTGACACCTGTCGAACAGAAAATTTGATCAGCAATTGTAAATAATAGGGTTGTGTTTCTCTTTAAAACCTAGTAACGGACTGAAGACGCATACCGTATAATCTACTTCGTTTGCTGCAGTAAAGTTCGAGCAATGACAACGTCGAGGACGTTTTTTATTCTGAACAAGTCACGCCCTAGTGGGCACGCAGCATTGTGGCGCAGCTTTAGCATTGATAATGACAGTAGCATCTAAACAGGCCATAAATGTCTTACCAATATACAATAATTAAGTCCTCAAAAAGGACAACCCGTTTTACGCCTGCCAACGTACCACATGTTAAAGTTATACTACATCTTAATAACCTTTGAGTCTGAAGTCGAACGGGCGCATGGGGAATCCAGCTGCATCCATAAAAGGCATGATAAAGCCGCCAAGGCAGCAATCGACGTGCACAGGGATACCATAACATTCTCCAAGGGCAGTAATCTCCTCGATTGGGTCCACGATGCCATGAGGGTAACCGGGAGTACTACCGACAAGCTGTCAGAACGTAACCAGCGAGAATGAAAATATTGAGCCAGTAATTCAAAATCATTGTAATGAAACTTAAAAGCTCCTCTATGAGACACATTAAAGAGAATTTCTCGTGATTGCATTATTTTTACTGTAATAATAATAATAATAATAATAATAATAATAATAATAATAATAATAATAATAATAATAATAGTAGCTGTTAATATTATTGTCAACTGAAATGTCTAATTCACTTTCAATCTAAATTTCTATCCGATATCAAAGGAACGGTCTAATTCAAATTGCTAGGATTATTTTGCCCATATTCTAGCTAACCTCCATCAAGAAAGCATCGTTAATACGGCATATGAAGATTGATTGACGACAATTGTAAATATATGAATACGTTCTGTACACGGAAAAAAGCGAACCGACATTTACTCAATTGTAAATGGCACTAGCAAAATACCATTATGGTGTTACTGTTGATCATCTTGCGCATTCGACGTACATCAACCTTTAGAGTCTTCGGGTCTAAGGGCACTTTACGGATTTCGAGACACAGCCAGTCTGCCGCTTTATCGAAAGCCGCATGTGCTGTGACAGGAACCAGAATTTCAGGGCGAGTAATGCCACGAGTTTTTAGGGCAAAGTCTCTGAAGGACTTACATGCTAGTACGATCGATTCGGTGCCGCCGGACGAAATCTGCACAGTGACAATTAATTGACGAGAATGATTAATATGGATAACAAAAATAGTAATAATATGTTGAGGATGATGTAGGAGGTCTATTCATTTACTACAGATAAAATATATAAGATAGTGACAGGAAAGAAAAGAATTACACTTTTTGCAGCACTGCTCCAAGTAATTGTAACGCTGTATCCATCGGTTGCACGTTGTTTTGGGAGCGAGAGAACTGGATAAGTTATGTGGTTAAGTATTACTAAACGAGTCTGTCGGCAAGGACATTCTTAGATTTAGAGCTGTTTACCAATTTCAATTTTGGTGTGAAAAGCATGTGAGCAGCATGCCATCTAATCTTGTTCACTTAACGACATTGCGTTCAGTATAGGCCTACTTTGCCATTAATCGCTGTATAGTTTTACACGAATTCATTGTCCTAAGCCAAAAAATCTACTATAGGGACAGGAAAATAACAGCTTTATACAGCGATGTGTTTGAACAACAGAAACTTGACAAATTTGACGATATTTCTCTAAAATAGCTTGGTACAATTTCATCGCCCTCTGACCACCCCAACGCTTCACCCATTCGAATTCAACATTGCTGAATGCCTTTAGTATGTACTTGCCGCTCCGCAACATTCGGCATCGCCATGGAAGAGGTTAATCACCCATCGGATGAGTTCGGCTTCCATCTTGCGAATTCCGGAAAAAACGTCCGCATGCAGATGGTTGCTCTTCATCGTCATTCCGTAGACCTGTCCGATTACAGACAGATCTTAGTCTTTTGTTGTAACGTCCGATAGTAGATGGTAGTCGTCAGTAAACGTAGCTCAAAGAGATGCACTAGGAAATCAATCATTCACTGATAGCATAATCGGGTAAAAGCGCTGAGAGTTAATACTAACAAATATGTCGATCAGTGTATGTAGTAACAATGAAAAAATGTTTTCAGTTTCAAAAATTCTCCTAAACTTGAAAACAAGATCATAAATTTTTCCCACAGAAAAATGAAGTGGTAAAGTGAAAGCTGATAGCACAAAATAAACAGGTTGACCAACATTAAATAGTAAGAAATTAAAGATAAATATATCTTGCAGCAATTAATTTTCTAGCAGATCAGAACAAACAATTTGAGAAGACTTTCGTTTGAGGATTCTATTTTGCAAATAAATTAGCTTACTTCTTCTATTTTACTGTTCATAAACGAATAATTTGAACAATAGTAATAGTTCTATTTCTTCCGACCCTTTGCCAATTTCATAGCTCATGTAAAAATGATAAATAATCATAATATTAGAACTTATACTATTTATCCATTAAAAAATAGCATCCCAAGATTAATGCCTGCAACTAGCTTTAGTCGAATTGTACGCATCTCTTACAAAGAATCTTCATCGGATGATTGAAGTAAGCAAGATAGTCCTCAATAAGCAAAACATGTTTCCGGGGGAAGGTATTACCAGCGCATGTTTCTGCAATCTACTAATATATAAATTTAAAGCATTTGGTCAATTTCATAGTGACCCCAAGGACCCTCCCAGTGTAACCACGACCATAACGTATGCTTCATAAGTGTGTTCAACGGTGTGTGACAACGCCGTTGAGCAAAAAAGCATTATTTTTTCTATAGCCTAAAAGGACGCGCGATACTTACCTGAAGCAACATCTGCTCATAAACGCTGTCGTTAGGAGAATAAATAGCTCCCGATACGCTGCCTGACTTCCAATCTATTTTGGAGAGATGTAAATAACTTTCAACTTCGTCGATGATCGTCTTCTGAAATATGTATTAAGTACTTAATATTTTTATTTTATGTGTACGCATTTTATAATAAATACAATGAGATTACATAACTTCACAAGAAGAAAAATCATACGTGCGATGTGTCAACAACTAAATCCACACTTAACGATTATGGGTTATCGCTGAACGAATCTGTAGTTTAAAAATGCACCAGGCAGACTTATAGACCTTCGGTAAAATAGGCACACTTGTAAGCAAAAGACTAACTTCACATGATCAATAAAGAAACTGCTTTTTAGGAAAAATTAATTGCCAAACGAAAACGAACTTTCAGTTGATTATAGTTACCACATCATGTCCTTTGCTAGGCAAGCTGATCTTAAAGAGTGAAGTTGCAAAGTCCTTTTTGAGATTCTTCTGCAAGTCACGTAAAATAGGTTCCATTTTTCGATCAATCACCGTTCGCAAAATTGGAAGCTTGCGAATCCGCTCAAGTAATCCAGTTCGCTTATTGGACGGAATAAAGTCTGCTGGCAAAAAAGACAATTGTATAGAATTTGTCTACAATTAAGCAGGATTGACGAAAAGCATGTTGATTCTAATATTAAAATTAGAGATTATACTCGATTATTCAAGATTATATGAGGTGATTTCACATCATCTAAAGCATTTTTGCTGTAACGTGCAAAGCACAGAGTAAAAATTTACATGTGTTCAAAAAACACACATGAAAAACATCTAAAAATATTTTAAGGGCATTTACCATAGCCAAGACCTGTCTGCGGTATTAAGGAATTTGACTAATGTGAACACGTAGCTTTTCTTAGAGGGTACTGGAGAATACAATGCGTGACTATAACTATGACTATCGTCAGGAAGTAGTGAATCTATTAATTGATTTATATACCTCGAATCTTCTACGGAATTATTCAACTATAAATGATTTCTTGCACACATCATCCATTCTATAGCGTTTGTTGCACCACTACATCCGACAGCTATATATGCTCTTTCATTCATTGGTGTACGGCAATTTCTACTACTTGGCTAACTAGGATATTAACAACGACTGCATAAATCTACGGATGACCATGTATCGTAAGTGGTGAAGTATATGCCCATTAGAGTTAATAATATACACAATATACTCATCATGTGTCCCTGTGCTTCATATCATGTATGTGTAATTTTGTGGCGTGTTATATCGTTAACGAAATATCCCGTTTTAAAAATGGTCAGATTTTGTAGTTTTGTAACTTCAGCATCATAAAATGTTTGACGCAGATTCAATAAGTAATGCAGTTGCTCAACTGAAGTATTCAATTATGGAGTAAACGATCTACGTCAATCCAGGCAAATATTAAAATCACTAAACAAATTTAATAAAGATCAACGTCAAAGATACTAAATACCGCAGGTGAAGTTACATGTTTGCGTGGCTTACCGTCATATGTGACTAGTTTGCGAATCCATGAGGCCGAAATAAAAAAAAATGCTGTGCCCAGTATCAGAAACACAGGCTCGGTATCGTAGAATTCCTCATTCACCCGTTTCTTTAGCAGCACTAGAATTTTCAAAAAAGTGTTCACCACAAGCATTGCCATCTGCCTCTAGTTAAACAAAAAAATTACAAAAAACAAAGAAGATTTTAGATGAACTTTCAGTGACACTGCGGAGGTACAATTTCTACAATAATTTGATAATAATATTTGTGATAATCTTTTATTATAATATTCACTATGCACTTTTAAATAACAGGCGAGTATTTCGGGAAAATTTTGAATTCACTATGACCTTTTATTCGCCACAAAGTAAAGTCACAAAGTAAAGAACGCAGGCCAAGTCGGTAAAAAACAACCTTATCATCTCAGATCGACTAACTCCGTTTCAACAATTCCTTAACGTTTCCTGCAAGAAATTCAATTTTTCAGGCATTCATGAAATACCTGGGCCACTGCATTAAACAGAGAAGACTCAGACATCAGTACGACAGTAGGAGATACGTACGAGTTCTTCTGCGTTTGACGGGATGTGTACATCACGCAGGCCTTGCAGCTCTTGCACTGACGCGCTCCACACTTCGCCCATGCTTGTTGCTAAGCAGCCCACGCTGAAATTGGCAGCTAGAGTTATTCCTCATACTCACTGCTAGTGCTGCAGCTGCTGCTACATCAATCGTTTACTCGTGACTGAAAATAACTGAAATTCAAGCTCACAAACTGTTATGCGACGTCTCAGATGACTCCCACCTTTGCCGATAATACAACTAGCTTAGGGTCAAGCTTGTCAAGAAAACTCCTTCGATATACTTGTTGTGCTCAAAAATTGTGCTTTTTTCTGCAATATATGCCGTTGCAATGTAAAGTACTGAAGATACCGTTAACGGATGTAATCGTTGAAACGAAAAAATAGATCTAAACTGCTTAGTGATTTTCTAGCTGCTTAGTGATGTTCAGTCGGTACACGAAATAACGCTTAGTTCACTAACCTTATGCGTTTCAAAAGAGATGATTAGAGACGTCAAATGATTGTGAATACAAATAGTGCGGCAATGCGTAAATTAACTACTCACAACACGGTGGAACAATGTAGAGAAACCGACATCTACACACTTGGATACTCGTAGTGGCACAGCAACAATATAATATCATTATTGGCTGAAATCTAGGGCTGGTATTTTATACCGTAGTTATATACTCAGTGATCTGTTTTATGTTATTGGTTTAGCCAAAATTGTTTAATAGGAGCCATGTAACGACACGACAACAGTCAACGACTGATTTAACAACGTGAACCGTCTTTTAGATGTACAGCTCTCAGCGCGGTAGATGAGACGGAGCTCAACAAAATCAACCAGAATGTCAGTCTAAATGATCCATCTTATAAGAACGCCGATGGAGTAATGTGCGTATTCCAAATTTATATACTCAAATGGTCATATCGGTGAGCTGCTGCGCGTTGAATTTGAGATTCGTGTAGAACAGTCATGGACAGTTATCTTTCAACTGTATCGACAGTCCCTATTAGCTGGAAGCCACCGAGTGAACAAATTGTACTTTATTAACATTAGCATCTATCAGAAGAGGGTAATTCAAAAACGGACAGCACTACTATCTCCCGCACCGCAACAGGATCAGTTGCAGATTACGCTATGACGCTCGGCTAAGTACTTAGCGGATATTTTGGTTCGTGTCTCGAATGGCGTGAATGGAGTGAATTGTTCATTGGCATTACGTTGGTGCGGCAAGCTTTGAATGAAATAGGGGCACAAAAAAGTATTTCAGCTGATGACTTACGTCCTCTCGACCTATATCATTTCGTCTCGCCACAAATGGTGGCGGGTCCTGATTTACAATCTAAATCTCTCTTTGTCATCCGAGCATTTCTCGATTAAAATATTCAGTCAATAAAATTGTTTTCCCCGATAATTGTAAGTCTAGGATGGAACTCTAATTGTGACAATAAATCCCTGATGGTGCAGTTAATCGTAATAAAAGTGTGATTAGTTTCTAACAGGTCGAATTCATAGTCGCAAAATGTACTGTAGCTACACTTTTTTCAACGCTTCCAATGTATTATTGTTAGCTTGTCAGTGAGAAAAGCTATTTGAAAAAGTAAAAAAAAGACAAGTCATGTATCCCTTATATAGTTCTTTAAATCTAGAAACAAAATTGTAGCTACACATGTTCTGCCATAGCATTATTTAAAACACATTAAAAGGAAGCATATCCTCTGCAAACAATAAAAATGCAAAACAATAAAAATGATGATCTAATAAAGATTAGAAACTGACTAATTGATGTTTGATTCTAATAACGTAAATGAAGGTTAGCTTCCGTATTCGTATAGGGTTAGACATAATACTCTGGTAGATATGACGACAGTCAGGCAGAACTTCAGTGGGCGAAGAATGAGAACCATCCACTTAACGGCTTTCCACCGCTTATAAAGAATGCTCTGTATCCATGTATCATTTTGTAAAAACTTATTTGGGGTCAAATGGAGCTAATCATAGATATATCAGTCTGATTTGTTGTAAAATATGAATCTGTTAGCCAAAACATTATTAAAATTGGAGAGGCTCAGTTGTTATTGCGATACAAGTCACTTTCGTTATCTCACACTACGTAATAGGATTGCTATAGCTCTAATGATGTTGATATAACATCTACACGTATACCTGTAAAGAACTGATTTTATATCATGATGCAAGTATACTGTAATAAATATTATTATTTAATTGAGTACTAGGTAAAGCAGCTCTTATAGCTTAATCAAGTTTATTAGTGATTGTGAACTAAATTATTGTTTGCAATAGTTTTAATAGCGGAGTTACATATTCATATTTGTGATTCGTTCTGTTTGGGTCAACCGGTGTATACAAAGGACGTTACTAATAGTTTACATCGGTATTATATATAAAGATATAGACAAGGTGCTTCAAATGAGTAAAACCGACTTAGAATTCACATCCAAAACCATGTACGCTGACAGTACCCGGGATCTCTAACTTTGTTAAAGCTTATTTTGTTCGCGTAGGTATTTAACATGCCACTAGAGTACATTTACAAAACCTTTTTAGTCAAAAAGCTTGCAATTTATTTTTATAGCTAAGTAAGCTCAAGCGTTTGTTCTGAAAACACATAAAAATTTTGGTGGCTCTTATTTAGGTACATTAATGCACAAATTGAGCACGCTCTTAGGCCCATACAAGTCAATCATGTTTGCCATCCGAAAATCCAGAGAACCAAAATATTGTGCAGCACTTTTAGAATAACCTGAAGATCGTTGTGTAATATATGAGTGTTTAGCAACGTTTAAAACTGATTCTTCTATTTATACAAAAAAGACGTGTCTGGCTGTACACAATATGCAATAATTAGGAGATTATATCCACCTAATGGCTATGATTCAATGCTGACGCGACGCCACAGTAATAGAAATAGACAGTATTACGCAAGCCAAAAGGAGCAGTCATGTTTACAATAATGAGCGATTCTAAGTTAAACAAATGATGTATTTCTCTATTGAAAGTTAATAATGCATGCGTCATGAAGGAAGAACACATGAATGCAATCCCATCGTGGGCTAAATGGAGATCAACGGCGGGGCGACATAGTGCCATTTCACATCGAGTGGACAGGCTGTCATGAAAGCTGAACCACCTACTCGAAGAGGAAATTACATAACACTGAACCTATAACGGTACTTATGGACTCAACGAACCCTCCTAGCCTTTAATGCATCCTTCTCCTTCTTCATTTCGTAAACGGCTTTCATGGCCGGCGTCATATTCTCCAGACTGGAGCTTGATGATGCCGAATCAGGACTTAGAAGTGCGTGTACATCCACTTTCGTCTTACCGGTTGCAGGTTTACGGTGAGCAGGTTTCTTGACAACACTGGCCTTTTTGGATGTAGGCTTGCTAGCCGCTACTTTATGACTTGATGGCTTAGCCCTTTTGTCCGAGGTACCTTCAGGAGCGGGCGATTTGGGAACGGGAAGATTCCGGGCCGGAGACGTAGCGGATCGCTTCGGTGGATTTAAATCGTCTTCCATCGATCTAGCCTCATCCGAGGTTCGCCTGCGACCTTTCGGCGCCTTCACCGGGCTAACGTCGATTTTTCCGTCGTACTTGAAGCCCTCGGCAATCAGGCCATTCTTAAGAATTCTGCGTAGTGCTTCATAGTCGGGTTTATCGGCGAATCCCATTTTCTCCACCACACTCATGAAGTCCACCATGGTCTTATTCGCAGTCCCGAAACAGCTGGTTACTAGTTTTTTGACATCGGTCATATGGCTCTCTTTAGACGCTGCCACAGCCTTGCAATCCTTAATTAGTTTTAGCCAGGGCAGCTTGCCCGTAAGCCAGTGCAAAAGGTTAAATCCCAGTATCTCGATATCTGTCCGTCGTGTATCCATACCTCTGTGCGCATCTCTCGAAGTGTACTCGATTGTTCCATTGTGCATCTTCTTCTTATCCTGCTTCTCGGCCTTATGCTCGCCCCCATTACTCTCAAACTTGCATGCCAGACCAAAATCAAGGAGATACACTTTGTTCGGATCCTTCAAACCTAGCATAATATTGGAGGCCTTGATGTCAGCGTGAATGTAACTGTTTTCGTGCAAGTACTCGAGTACGTCAAGCACTCGAATGGCCGTTGTCAGAGCGGTTTTCACGGGCATCGTGCCCTCGCCCTGTTTCCAGATGCCCTCCAGGTCGCCGGCGTATCGATCTAGAACTATGTATCGGTACGTGACGCCGTCAATTTCGTATGTGCCCTTTGAGTGCATGACCGGCATACCGAGATAGTCCAACTTCTTCTTAGACACCCAGGCGGTGATCTGATCCTTGCCCGCCACCCGCATGTAGCAATGCATCTCAACGAAGAGGGGCCCACTGCCCGAGGGCTCAATTTTGATCACGTACGGCGCCGAGGCGCTAGCGGCTTTCCCAGTGTCGTGTTCGCAAAGAAACACCTCGCCGAAGCCGCCTTTCCCGATGAGCTTGCCAATTCTCCACACCACCTTGGCTCCATCTTTTACGACGTTGCCGGCTGGCAGAGCAACCGGCTTCTGTTTTTTCGGCGGCATCTCCGAAAACCGGGGCGGGCGCCCAGGATCCGACTGGGTCAGCCCGATCACAAAAAAGGAAATGACAACAAAAGGTGCCGGGAGCCGTTGATCACCACCGTCCGAACAAACGATAATACGCCGCGAGGAGCTAACCTGTCTGCCAGGACTCGGCGGTAGTTACGACTACGATCGGCGGCAACCGGTAGGAGAACTGCGTTGAGCCGTCCCAGTCTGACTGATTCTGTTGTCGAAGCCAGCAGCCGCTGCCGACTGAGCAATTGGCCGCAGATCCTCTGTTTAGAAAGACCCAACGGACAAACAACCAACACCAGGCAACATGTCTGAGCGTGTTTCAGCTCGATAGGAACACGGCAGACTAAGCAGCAGCGAAGAACTGCTCGTGGAAATTCGGTATCTCACCTAGCCACCGTTGACGTACCTACACACTATTTCTGCTAAAATATATCCCTGTAGTTGGTAAAAAATCATAGAACAAACTCACTTTCTCACGAGGGTAGATGTCAACTGTTGATTTCAACGTTCGAAACTATGTCGCCTAATACCACGGGGAGGGTGTAAAGCGGGGGAAAGGGTCGGGCAAAAAGCGCGCCAAACGCTCCGGTGGCTAAAACAAGTGGAATTCCATAGAAGGGAATGGTCTAAAGGCAAACCGTAGTTTCTTTATATGAGGCCTAGTGGAAGCCTGGATCGATTCTGAACATCGAAGTTTATCTCCAAGTACTTTATGATGGGAGTGTTAGTGCAGCAGACGTAAGCTATGGATCAATCAGGGTAGAATATTTTATTTTCCAGTGACAATACAACTTGCAACTGTCACGTTATTTACAGTAATTCGAAACGTTGAATACAATTCAAACCGGGTAATTCCATAAAGATATCTATAAGAAAGTACTTTTTTAGAGGTTCAATACAAAATTTTTCTTCAACAGAAATAAATTCTTAAGTATTTCTTCGCTGTATTCATGGGTAGAGTTTTGCACACTGGGGTGCACCATTAATACCTGTTGATTGAATATCCATTGTAATGTGGTTTGCCATAGTCTTTTGGTGACAGCGTGCTTATTTTTACTGTCGGAAAGTGATGTGTTCCTGACAAGCGCCGTTTCAGCTCAACATAAATATTTCGAACCTAAAGTGAAAGCCCCGCTATATTTGACAAAGTTTATTGATCTCTTATAGTCATGGTGCATAACGGTCATCGCTAAAACCAATTACTTCTTACTTCTCTCGGTACGTCCACGGCAAGGAAAAGATTACGAAAACTACCGATAATAAACAGCCCAAACATACGACAGACCCTGCCGTGACCAGGTTTCGATCTCTTCGTAATTATTACGAGGTCTCTGGCTCATGTTTACAATATGCATTAGAAAACATCTGCAGGGCTGCCCGCGGTCTATTGTTCCGTACACGAACCAGACCCGAGTCTGCTCTTCATGGTAGAGCCACGCTATTCTATGGGCAATAGGGACACTGCCTATAAGAGACATGTGCCATGTTTATTGTCAACACAAAGTTCCTGCACTATGTACTCGGTATCTAGGCACATCTATGAACGTGACTACACGCCAGTTAACATACAGCTGCTACGGGGGCACGGCCATCGCTCCGCGAACGTTGTTTTTTTAGTGGCCGTCTCGCCCCTGCGTTTCACTCCTCCTTAACGCCGATCTGCTTGTTTGAGCTATACATATTGCCATTGACGTCGACCTTGATTCGAAGTTGCTTTTTGCTGTCTTGCTGACTTTTGTACGCCTTGATGTAAAAATTGATGAAAAGGCCCAAAATTAGGACGGTCTGAGCGATGGCAAACTGGACGAGGTAGTGCGGAAATCCGCAGTCATAGAACAGAGGAATCGACATATGGCAGATAAAGAAGATGAACTGACCGATCTGCAGCATCGTCAGTTGCTTCTTCCACCACAGGTATGGTCGCATGGCAGGGAACGTTGCCAGGAAGTAGTAGCCGTACATGAGCACGTGGATGAAGACGTTCAGGAAGAGACCCGCGGCCGGCTGCAACTCAGTAAGACAAAGGAGGTTGCCAATCAGCGCAAATAACGAGACTTCGTCGTATAGAGGTGTTCAGTATTCATTTGATAGCTTTTCCATCGAAAGACTTATGCCAGTTCGTGTCATTGTTGCAATTTTTGCGCTTGACTAGAGCGCTAACGGTTTCTCATAATTTCGGCGGGTATAATATTGAGGTTATTCTACTAGTGTTTATAGATTCAGGTCGGGGTAGCACAGGTAATCTAGTAGGTTAAAGAACAATCTTATCGTGTATGCGTGCCGTCGCTGTCAAGAGTTATATTCTTCCTCACCTGGCCCTCAGGGGCGTAGAGATACCAGAACGAGCCATTGAATGCGACGATTGTGTGGTGAATGACATGTAGCCGTGTAACATGCGTGAACTTCTTTCGCAAAATAAAGAAGAACGTGTCCAAGAAATCGAAGTAGCGAACAAGCAAATAGTACCAGCCGGCGGAAATAGCCCAGCGAAACGTTTCGTCATTCCTGTAAAAGAAAAAAAACAACATTGCGTTCTTCGGTATCTGCTCGAGCTATAATAATAATAAATACTTCATTTTTTACTAACTAGCTACAAATATGAAGAAAAAGTGTAATCTTTTAAGAAGTGTAACATCTTAGTTCATTCCTTCCGTTAACACGAGATGTTTATCCATAAAATCAGAATACGCAATTCGTAAGGATTATTCCATTCTGTATTAAAACACATACACATAGGAATCATAAGTACAACTCGAAAAATATGTAGTTGCAGCGGAACGTTAAAGTAGACATATGATGGTGATCAAACAACTTTTCACCATGTTCGAATCTCCCGACGGCGATGAACCATCTAGGACTTACGACGGAGCCGCTAAGGCTCCGTTAAATAACTAAACCAAAGTATGAGCAGGACTAACGCGTTGATTAGTACACTAGAAAGACCCAATTTGGTTGTGCGCCATAATAAGGCTAGCAAAATCCGTTAGCTTAGAGTCTGCTTATGGTCGAACTTCTCCTGTAACATTTATAGTAGTGCCCTATACAGTGACCTATACGATAACCACCCAGTATAGCAAAGTTTTTACTTATAAAGACCGCCAGTTGAAGGTAACTTAGATTTATCGATAAATACAAAACACTAATATTTACGTACACTTAATAATAATAATAATACATGATATACCAATAAGCGTAAAAAGTCATAATACGCAAACCATAACATAAGAAAATTTGCGCACTTAGGAAAAAGACAAGATTTTTGAACCACTTAGCTTACCGTTATCCAATGCCAGCAAATGTGTTTCAGCGATAACGTTTCCCATAGGACGCGTTAATAGAAGTCATGTAACCAAATCTGTCCAGCGAACAAATATTCGTCATTTGACATAGCCGGGTCCTAACACATAACTCAAATAGGCTTTTTAAAAAAAAGTCTTATTTGATTATATATATATATATATATATATATATATATAT
>MNPL01001710.1:0-32204 GCA_002081605.1 Tropilaelaps mercedesae
GTGTATATATATATATATATATATATATATATATATATGTGTGTGTGTATATGTGTGTGCTTATAGACCCGACAGCGATTTGTCTTCAGCGTGACAAGGATATATACGTCTTATACATCTCCTCGCCTACTTAGTTCTTTTTCGGCTGCAACAATATCTACGGTCTTGTGCCGTCGGCCTTCAACGCTACGGTCAAGCTGCCCTAACTCAACTCTCTGAGGCCCTCTCAGCAAAAGGGCTTCTTAGTGTGTGACGCACCGGCTGGAGCACTCTTCCAACACCGCCGCATTCCATGTGTTCAAACGGATTGGCTAAAGGCGACCCCTGTCCATTCGTTGTTACTCGACAAGGGAAGCAGAGCTGTCGGCGACAAATACTTGTCCTGATGTGGTCGCGTTGACAACACCGATTTTCGACGACATTAGGACTTGCGCGGGTTCCGAGCCGTCCAAAAACCTGAGGACTCGAAAGTTTATGCTTGTATGCTGTAGAAATTCGCTTTGTGGCCATTTAGAGTATAGGCGTTCTCAGCATCATCATCTTTATCGCGGTCCGTGCTTATATTGTGTAAGGTGTGTTCGTGATGTGTGGAGCGGAAATCGTGCATGCCATCTCATTGTTTGCTTGGTAGTAGTGTTTTGGCAACAGTGTCACGTGTTCTGGTGATGTGATCCTTATCCGGTGAAAATATCTATTAGTCGACATCTATCTTTGTATTAAGGATAAGCCCGTATGAGGCAGCAAGTACAAAGGGTTTGTTGTAAAAGTGAGAAGTACGATTGCTTGAACAACGGACTGAAACATCGTTTTTTATTTGAATATTGCCCAAAATGCGCATGCTACGCATACGTTCTACACACAATGGATAACCAGTGAACGGAACTTATAGTGATCGTGTTTCATATCCTGACATCAGACCCATATCATTGTCTCAATTATCATCAAACTACAGATTCGTTGTTTACTGCTCCGCTACGACGTATAAAGGTTGCAACTTTATTAATAAATGTGTGCGGCTGTCCCAGATCCTTGTATTAACGAGTGCGCTTGCTTGAATTAAGATACCTGTTCGTCGTTACAGAAATATCGTAGGAAGGATACATAAGAGGGCGTGAAGAACGAATATTTTGTGTTCTGCGCACAGGGCCTTCGGTTGTTTCGGTAACCTCAGAATTACAGTATCCAGCGAGATACAATCTTAGAAGACAACTTCTGTTGTGAAATAGCCTACCACGGCACCTTATACGATGTACACCAGCTTGCCTGGCTTTGATTGGAATTGGAGATACCCAGCATTTTACAGAGACTGTTGCATCTCATTGTAAAGCGACTGGTCAGGGGGGGGTAGGAAGAACTTTTGAGAAGAGTGGAGGAAATTCCAAGTTTGACTGCAAGAAAACAGTGCTGGCCGATACAGGCAACGGTTATGCTTACAAAAAATTTGGAGTTAACTCTTAGTGCTCGTATATTTAAAAAAAGTGATTTTTTGACTACATACGTATATATACGAATATGTCATAAATTTGCTAAGTCTGTATGCTTCTTGAGAACTTCGAGCATACCCATCTTTAAAGAAAATCGCCTAACCGCCGGATGTTCGAAAAAGAAACGTGAGTGACAAGACGACACAAGGAGACAAAAAGGACAAAGAAGAAAGTGGGATAGAGGGTGACATGGTTTTGGTCACACCACTTGATGAACCTTAATGTATGACTTGCCATTTGTATTCAGTGTAAACACGTGCAATGCATATGTGGCCCCTGTGAAAAAACGGTTCTACAATGGCACGGGAAGATTAACAACTTCTGTGAAAGTGCGTAGCGAAAGCCAGGTACTTGTAAGGGTATATGGTTTAGTGATAGGTGAGTAGCCACTATAATAATAAGCTAAGGCTGAGGCATAGGTTTTCTTACTTCTTGTATAAACTCACTTTGTACCACTAGCAAATACCAGTATACCTCAAACATTTAGACTAAGATTGTTTGCAGCACACTTAAATCCAAGTAATTTATATAGCGCTAGAATAGACATGAAACAGGATAAAAAGGAGCAGAACTTTGCAGAGTGGACAATATCAAAGTGTAGGTATAAATACCAATTTTAATTATAATCTACAATGTGTTATTCTACATTGCATGAAACAAAAAAATAACGAAGGCATGTTATATCCATAGCAAAAAATCGATGTCTTTATTCACTCCTGTTTGTCTCTACCTGTTGTTTTCCCTTATTAGCATGGTGTAAGCCGCTGAGCTCTGATAGTTAGAACATTACATACTTTCAAGTATATCTATAAGCGTACTTCACATACAACTGGTGCGGCATAAACGCTGGCTATATAGATAAATGATACAACCACTGGAGCTCATAAACCAATCGCCGTGGAATATTTATGGTTTTTATGTGGTTTCAAAACTTGAAACGCTTGAAACGAGAAAATATGCATTTTTCACAGTTTAGTAAGTACAGCAAGAGGATTGTCAGGACAATGTCTGCATTCATTGGTAAACTTTGTATGTGAATTACATTACATGCCCGCATTCATTAGTGCTTTGGTGGCCCTGGCAGTGGCCACCTGCAATGTATAGAACTCGGCTACACCGACAGAATGACGTTAGTCGATATTCATTTTGTAAGGTCCCGCGTCATGGGACAGCTATGCCCGTAACTCCAGCCTTCTCATGTGAAGCGATGTTTTATGGGTCCTGAATATCTCGATGTTGGCAACGAAGATTTTTTTACGTCTCCATACTTCCACGGATGGCCTATTTTGAGAGTGATTACCGGCCAATGCGGACTTTCTGTCATTGACACCTTTCGCAGTTCAAACTCGTTTCACAATCTCTAAACATAGCATAGCCGGGTGTGGCAGCATTGAACCACGGCAGGAATGCTAAATAGTGACGCAAGCTCAGTTATCTGAGCTACCTACGTCTTTTGGTACTCGTCATAGAAGGCTACTCTGCTAGGGATGGTAGCATCCGAATGTGCAGAACGTCTTGTTGCAATCGATTAACGCGCATCTGATACCACATGTTTTTGACAGAAAAACGTTCACAATTTACAGTAAAAATAAATTATGTAACTTACAGTAGTTAAGCGCAAGTAATTCAAAGAAGATTCTTGCAAAAATGGCTATCTTTGGGGATGGCCGTCCTATCACTTCTGAGGTCCCGCTGGGTCTGGGTCCTTCGAACCCAAACTAAGGCGTAATAATTTCTAGAAGTTCAATATGTTATTAAGGTAATCACGTCATGCAGTTATAACGAATGCTAGTAGGAATAGTAGCTACAAATATTGTCGTTTCTACTCTATCTGCTAAGGACCAATGAGTAATAATCGGCCTATTATAAAGGTAATGCAGTAAAAAGTTTCTATCGACAAGTTACGTCCAATCAGAAACATTTCTATTGTTGGCTAACGAGCGACTCTCATGTTGATCGTTTGATGTGTAGAGTGACAACTTTTTAGTCTATATTATAACTGCACTGGTCACACAAAAATATGTTTGATACCACAAATTAGAAACCATTTGTTATATTAATTTGTACAATTATTGACAGTAGAATGACATGGATTTTCCACGGAATGATATTATTTACTACGATTTTTTTTACACTCTCAAGGGTAGTTGTATCCTATCCACTGCAAAAATTATTCATTCTTATAAGCAAAAAATTCAATGAAGCTCAATTTGCTTAACCTGGAGTGAATTCTTGTATATTGGTGCTTAAAGATAGACCGCAACTCTACGGAGTTCAGAGAATATCGCAGCGATAATTCGCCCGCGTGATATTTAAAAATAAACAAACTAAGGGAAACGAGATTGCTGAATAGGTACATAATAAAACAGATGATTATTGGTAAGAAAGCTACGAATAATTATGTTGACTATTGAGTATGTCGACGTATTATTTGAGCAATATGTGTATCGAGGTCTAAATACATAACCGTCGTGGTGTTGTCGGGAACGGTGAAACCTTCAAGTTGTAGACAAATTTTGATTTATTTACATACGCAAGAACTTGTTCCTGCATTGTATCATGAAACACTAACAGTATGTCTAGATTGTAGATTAACTCAAAGCAGCTTTACTCATGTAGACATAATTTTACTAAAATATTGGATATGACGGTCTATAATAAAAATACATATTATTTGCAAACGGTGTCTCTATTCTTCACTTCCATCATGCTTTGTCGCTTTCTAAGTTAAGGTATATGGCCGTAGATAATTTTTTGACAATTGATAAAACTTTTTGTGTAAAACGCTTTAGTGAGTATTTGTTACTCCCGCTGCTGGTGCTGTAGCAACGATTTGTGGTTACAAAGATGGTGTTCGTATTCTAATCGATCGGTTAATAATAATAATAATCGTGATGAGAGACGTGACATATATCGCGGCACCCCAGTTGACTGGTATGAATAGAGAGTATCATTTTTAGGACAATATATCGGATAAGGAAAAACTGCATAGACTCTTCTTGTATCTACGCATCTATGCCGTTTATATGTTTATCATTCGATTTCATTGTATGCTCTTCGCCATCTTTAAGGATAAAAAGGTTTATTCTTTACCAACTGCGAACAAGCCGCCGCGTTTCAGAATTTAAATTTGATATTACACCGCATCTCAAATGGTTCTGAGCGGATACATCTTCGCAAGTTACGCAGAACGGTGGCCGATTTTCGGAGACCTTTTAGCTCCACGTATCTAGGTTAATCGATGCGCTAGCGTAAGCCAATTGGTTATCAATTTCAGTCTGTAGTAATACGCGTCAAATTTAGATTTTTTATTACGCTGTTCGTCGCTAGCCGCCTAACTCTGCAGACAAAATCAGGAATAAGGTAAAAGAAGGGTTTTTACTATATATATGTATATACTGTTAAATTGCTTGTGGTGTAAATTGAGATGAGATGATCGAGACGCCGTTAGAATTACCGGCAATATACGACGTTTCTCGCTGAAAACGCGGCGCATTATATTGTTCGAGGTATGACGGACCAGGATGCTATCCTGGTGTGTGGCGATTATTAAGTTACTGGCGAACAATGAGGAAATGCCTAGTTTTTGTGAATAGACCTCCTCTACGGCTCACAGTAATGACTTGATAGAATTAAAATGGAATGTATTTGAGAAAGATTCCATTAGCAATATTATTAGTCGGCAAATTGCAGCAGCGTTGTAACGAATATTTTAATCATAATATCATAGATTCAGATGTAGTTTTTTTTTCATTATGACAGACAGCTGAAGCGGAATATGGAGCAAATTCTCTGCAAGGAGTGAAATACGCCATTTACTTGTAAACTTTGTCTAGCGCTATTTTAAGTCGGTTATTTAGTTTGCGTGTTACCGATCTAAACAGTGTTGAGTTCTTAGCTTTTTTAGTTTCTTACTCTTCATACAAGAATGAGTATTTTGGGAATAAGCGAGATACTTTGTGTCTCTACTTCATTCGTTCTTCTCATTCTGCTAGGATCGTCTCATTGCGAAACCATTTACTAACGCTGATGTCTGCTTCGCATGTTTCTAATGGCAGACAATACTAATCATATGTGAGTCCTTTTCGGATCGCGCGTATTCTGATTATGTCGAATATAGCGACCGGACCGTGAACTTTCAAGCTCCCCCTCGCTTTTTTCGTGGTTTCGAAGTGTTCGTGGAGAATATGTCGCAGTGGACGTCTTAAACTCGTATGCTTCTATCCTTACTCCTCGAACTACCGCTGTGTCATTCCTCGAACTATTGCAGACTATAGCAAATGTGATAGAAAGAGATTAGCTGATAGGCAGGTTGGCATATGTATCTACAAGGATTTTGTCTTAGCACTAGTGAAAATGACGACAAGTATACTGGCTCCCTTCTGTGTGATCGTAGCATTGGTTAAAAAAAAGTCACGTTTCTTACTGAAAGCAACCGTGAATGAAGCTATATTATCAAGTGGTCGGGGTAGATTTTTCAATATATTAAGTGCAGTAATCTTTGAATAGCATATCATAAATAGCTTGTTTGACTCGTTTAACAAATACAATGCGGTAAACACGGCCCTAGAATTTGCTAACTCGCTTTTTGTTCGTGGTACTTTCCTATTGTTTTTCATTTTTATGGCGTGCGTCATAGAAAAACGAAAACTTCTTCACAAACAATCAGTTTTTTGCAATTCACAAAACACAAAAGTTTTGCATATTTCTGGCGAAAAGTCTCACAGCATATTGCCTTGTCATTACTACAGGTTAAGTAGAATCCGAATGTATCATATATTTTACCTTATCTATTTCACACATTTGTATTGGAAATGCATATGCAATAAGTTTTCAAGCGTTGCATAGCGTATCTCAAGCGTCTCATTCCTCAAACTCTTTAGTAGTGGCTCGGCTTCGAAGGCGAAGAAATGCACTAATATAATTAGAGTCCTAAAATCGTCTCTTTGAGGATTTTCTTAAAGATCTGCCATGGAACGACCTTATTACTGTAGGTAGGTACTAGTATTTCACAAGTAATTATCGGATTACAGCATATTTATAAAACCCCAAAGCGTCGACGCCATTTCAGTTCGAGAGATAATTTAGGATCATACTCTTTACTGAACCAGATCCAGATGGGAGTCCTATCATCTTTTGGTATATATGTATCTCTTGTCTATATATGTTTTCGCGCAAAAGAGCGGTTCTAATTTTCGCTAGGATCCTCAAACTTGAATATTCGTGTAATTCTAAGATAGAATAGTTTTTTGCATAAAAACATATCCAGGCAGGAATTTTATTATTGTTTTGTGTATGCGTAACACCACTGATAAAAAATATAATGAACAGGACCTAGCACTTTTCTTTTAATCTCGATGAAACAATTTAGGGCGAAATTCACAGAGCGGAAGATCTACAAAAACATTTAAGAGCAGACAGGGAATCGCATTTATGGTGACTACCCGCTTACAACTAGTATATGATGATACTATGCAATGGATCTCACATGAACCTGGAAGTACGTCTTTGAATCGGTCTGCTGTCAACCGAGTCTGCAAAATGAAAAGCTACATAGGTCCCCCCAATGGCTCTATCGGAGTCCGCATGATGCACTAGGTCACGACGTCAAATGACGTCTTCATTGTGTGTTAATAACTGCGTGTTACTATAGTATTCGATGTTTGCTTACTGAAGTAGGCAAAACATAACAGTAAACAGGGATACATAACTTTATATGCACAATCCCTCATTGCGCTTTCCCGGCGTTGGCCGGACCACGCGAATATTTATACCCCGTGCGGTGGCCCAACGATTGCTCGTTTTCCCGTAATAGCAAGAACGTTACCACCGCTTGATACCCTTTGTCATTTCGTTCATGAGATCCTACACTCTCCTTCGAAGCATTATATCATTGTCGGCATTACCCCGCTACGCCTAGCTATACTGTGAATAGTTTCTGGCACTTTCTATGCCCCGATGGGCCGGACAAGTTGATTAAAGAAAGTTTATCTAGAAAGATTCAGATGTGCACTAGCTGTGGCGGAATGGCTGTGTCCGTCCATGAAGGATGACCGCCGAAGCGATAAGCAAGCTAAGCCAGACAAGCGAGTGAAGCGAGAAGACTGTGGTGAGGCAAAACTGGATAGTAGCTGAAAATGGCGAGATGGTTTTGATGGTAACTCACAGGTGACGTCGATAAAATAAACTGCGTGAAAATGAAAAAGCATCGGACAAAGTTAGAGACATGAGATAGACTGTACCAGCCATCCTGTATCCTGACCTCGCATTAGAAGCGCCTCAGAGTTCCCAATCGTATCTAGTCAGATTTTGGAAACGGATTCGAGACGCTTTACAGGAGCAAGTGAAGATGAAAATGGTGTTGTATTGTAAACTTAGAATGAATAGAATAGAACCTCCCATCAAAAGGTGACACAACCGTTGCAGAGCAAGGAAGATAGTCGTACCGTACGTATGCTTGAGTAGATATTTTCAGGCATGGTTGGGCACGAAAATAAATTTAACGCCTTTATATTGCCCAGTGAGCGTAATGTGGCGATGATGGGCTTATTTGCTTGCAAGTGTTATCCGTTCACTGTTATGGCACGCATCCACGCGAAACTAAGGTCTCTCGAATGAATGAAGGAGCTTATCGCAGACAATAGCGCGTAAAACTGCTCGGGGGTATAGAAGACTTCCTGTTGTCACAATATATGCAGGTAGATGTACATATATCCTATATGATGCCAGCAACAATAAAGGTATAGTCCGTCAAAATAAACACATGCGACAGGCTTTCATAGAGTAGTATTTAGTTACTTGACAAATTTTTGGAATCCTGTATAATACCATTCAATTACAGCAATTATAGCAATTGCAATGCAAGCTGCGAAAAAAATATGTGTGCACAAAAATACGAATTGAATTTGAGCTGTTAAATTTCGGCATATATATTAGGTTGATCTGGCAAGAATAGGCAGTTTTTTTAAGTGACTATAACTTTCTTTGCGGTGTCTATTTTACGCATTACCAAATGGTATAGTAACAGTTGACGATTATGGCAGGTTGTATTTGTAATCATACGACATGTGTGACATGTTTTCGAGAAATCCTTTATCTTTAAGCGAATCTGGTTTATAGAATTCAAACGTCGCATCGTTGACGCCCGAGACTGGGGATTTGTACTCTTTTTAGAATGTGCGCTCCTTTTTAGCAAATAGATTGTGAAACGAATCGTCATCATTATATTTCTATTTCCGATGTAACATTAAGCATCGATCTCTGTTTCGTTGCTTGTTCTTTTATGCGAAACAAGTGTCACCTGGTTGTCACTTTCGAGCTAGATCCAGTGATAATCGATTATTGCCAAATCTGTAAAGAAGTTATGTCGGATTCGTTGATCAGAAAAAAGGAGTCATCACGCTCAAAGTGATCGCGCTTTGTTGGGCCTGTTAGACCGACAAGGAATACCTACAAGAGGCGCCAAAAAATGACTATTTCTCTGGACATCCAAAGAGAGTTCTACCAGAATGTTTGAACTGGCTTCCTATAACTTGGTCTTTCCCGAACAAAAATGCACATTAACGCTCTACGCTATGATAACATTTGTTTGCGCAAACTATTGGCCATCATTGGGAATGTAAGAGCAGAACCAGTACAGCATAGTAGAATGACAAAATAATTGTGTGTTAACCTGCACCATCTATTCGACATGCGAAGACTGTTGACCATGGCTAGTTTGCGGATGTTAATATAGTACGTACTATGTTATAGCTCGCTTAATCTTGCCTAAGTGTGTCAGCAACCAGCCTTTTGAATCACAGCCGAGGCTTATTCGGTCGCTGTTTAGTTTCCATCGAACAAAGGAGAAAGGTGTCACGTTAAGCCTATTTACGACCTCTCGGACACCTTATCCTCATTTATATCCATAATATAGATGGGCCTTTGGCATAGCCTTTTACAAGTCTTTTATGCCTTGCTTCAGCATAAACGCGAGTATTTAAAAAACTCTATGTGCAGCTTAATTAATTATCGTGTTTTCCTTAGCTGTGAATTATAATCGAGATAATGGGAGGACACAGCGAATGTTCATAATAGGAATGCTAGCCTTTGTGGCTTTATCGTTTTATTGTCAAGGTAGTTTTAGTCTATGGTTTGACCCGGGAAACTCGAGCTACTCTATGCGATATAAACCTTCGACCTGCACTCTAGATTTTTCGGAAACAATAAAGTACCTTAAATAGAACAGCGTGTGATTGTGAAATAATTCAGATTCTGAGGCTGTAGCGAAGGCAAGGTGCTATCAGCTGATTACTACGTCTTTTAGCACAGCATACGCTGCATATGCTGATACTTTATCTCATTAACTATAGTAGGCCGAGCCGGGATTAATTAGTTAATGAAGTTCGACGGCCGTATTTTCATACTCCACTGCAAAGAAAGTTTAACTAATCACTTTAGAATCAAGTTGGTTCGATTCTATAAAATTAGCCCTTTCTCGTCTTTACATAGCTAATCGAGAAATGAAGGCAATTGCTTGTTGCATTAGTCTCACCAATGATAATTTGGGAATAGTCATATGGAACCCCACATAGGGCCAGCGTAATAGACATTAAAAGCATTTGAATTGGGAAACTAAGTGAATGTTTGCTTACAGATGATAAAACTATACATGTACAATATATCACAGTACTACATGTTTTACAGCTACCTTTTCAACAGTCGGTGGATACATCTGCTCTGGCTTATCTGTCCTTCATATGCATATGGCATTGTGGTCCATTATCAAAGGGGTTCAAAGGGAACGGCCGGATGGCCCTTCTATTGCCATCGAACACCTCTTCTACGTTGACCATTCCTGTTGCCATTTTTGTCATTCCATTCGGCGATTTATATAACAAAAATGTTCTTTAGACGAATATTGATAGCCTGACAAGTTGCAAGCCGACCGAGAAAATAAAGTACGCATAAGGAGCTCAAAGTAAAAGTCAGTAACAGGTATAGTGAGGTCACTTTATTTCAGTCCATTTTCTCCGTCGAACGAAACTATAAGAAAAATATAATGAGTATATGATTTCTCGATTTCGGATTTGTCATTGAACGTTCCTATGCCTCTGTGTCTATTTGCTCTGTTATCTTTATTTGTAGTTTTCCTTTAACTTCTGAGTGAGAGGAATCAGTGACACCAACGCCAATATCGCAACGAAGTCTGAAATAAAGTCTAAGCTAAGCTACGAGGAATCAATGGTCGCTTCTAATCAGCATTTTCCCGTACGCCTGTTGCCCTGACCAACGGTACTACCGATTGACCCCGATTGACTTATATCGGTGCATGAACTTTAGATGCGAAAAGGACCGGTAATTTGATAGGATGGAAGTGTAAGATAGCCCTAGGCCCGGATTCGGGAGTCGCTTGGATCCTTTCGAATGAAAAGGCGACAATATGAAGAAAAAATCAACTAGTATACCGAATGGAGACCACAATCAACAGGACTGTAACGATTGCGCGGAAAAGACACGGACGCAGGAAATCCCTGTCCTGAAATGTGTTGAAAGTGGAGAAAGCGAAATTACATTGGTGGCGGAAAGGTTAGATTGGGGATCCATCCTCGCAATTGGATTTCTCTTGGTTTGGGGACGAATGGATCGCTTGTGGAACAAAAAATTGGTCAAATATTTGGACCGCTAGTGATTTTATGAACCTAGTGATTATTTGAAAATGGAAAGGGGCTTATGGATTACCCATTATTTACTGTGTGTTAGTATTTACAATGCACGTAGATGTGCTATAGATGCAGGTTCTTGTTTTCATGGATTATGTCTATATTAGTGTGCTGTCCTGTAAACTGTCTTTCCCTCTTGTATTGCAAAAAGAGATGCGTGTTTTTGAAAAACGTCCCTGTGTTTGCTTAGCTCACAATGAATCTCACAAAAGAGCTACGCTTAAACCTCGGTAACAAATGCTTTTTGAGTCGCTGCCATTGCCTGTGCTTTTTATTCATATAGGTAAGAAGTGACCGCACTGTTAGTTCACGTTAGATTGGTGCCCGATAGTTAAGGTGTAAATAATTTGTTTTCCGATTTGGGCGATAGAGCCTTTTAGCTTGGTGCGTGCATGCTATTTTCCTTTTATAAAGAAAAAGGCATTGTCGAATTGAATTTAATTGAATTGCATAACTTCTGCTTATTGTGTAAGCTAATATATAGGTACGTGTCAATGCAAAAATAGGCACAAACATTTTAGGTGCACGTTCAGTAAAACATAGAATTTACGCCACCCTGCAAAGGACTAACACTAGACATGACTGAGATTTTCAATCCATTAACAATCCATTAAATTTCGAAAGAGGTCAAAAATTCACAAGGCTTGTTCAACTCGAGTTCACTTAAATTACTTCAAACATACCTAAGGCTAACTTGAACAAGCGTCTACTTCTTGAGCCTTAAATTTTTACCAAGCTTTATAAATACCCATATCTCTCTATCTCTTCAAAACTGTTGCGTAAAAAAGTCGTTAAGAAAAACACCAGCTCAGCCAAGAGCGCAGTACTCCAGAGTTAAAGGCGTTGAGGAAAGAATTTGTTGTTGCAAACTTAGGTAAAGGTGATTTCGCGCACTTCCTGCGCTGTACTTTTACAGAGTAAACTATATTTGGAAAGCCCAAAAAAGAAGCGCAAAAATTTCAGGATAAAAGTATTGGACTTTATGTTCCACCCTTCGCCGGTGTTAAAAAAAGAACTGCATCGGTAAACCGTGCAACGATCAAAGTGCAACGAAAGCTGGAACGTGATGTATACACAACATTCGTTCTGTCTGAAAGATAAAGTAAATAATGAATCTAATGATGCAATCGCCTAATACCGTGTCTTTTTCAGAACTGATAACATTTTACCACAGGAATGTTTTTATCTACTACTACATCTTTGTATACATCCTTGTGTTCCTAACCGTATTGCAGTTAGGAACTCAATTCGAATAGATATCGCTGAATTAACACATCATAGCTGTTCGACCAACGAACAGTGTTGGAAACGCTCGTTTGTGAAATTTGGTGAAGTGGCTGAAATATCCCTAACTTAACCCTCATTATATCCAAGCTTTCTATCACGTAAAGAGGTAGGAAGAAAAGGGATCGGCAGAGACGAATTTGCGTTTTCCGTGGGTAGGAGCTTTTATTCCGATCTGTCTGTTTAGGGAGTGTGACGATGATGTGGCAATATCACATAATTTTAAAACATGAAGAAAAGGTTTTGAACTAAAGGAAAAGGCTAAAGGTTTTGAGGTTGGTGGAAATACTTCCTGTATAAACATTTTCTTATTTCCTCACATATGATTACCATTTTAACAAAATCTATATTCCCCTTGCGCACAGCCCTTTATTAAGACTGTTATTTGGAAAGACAAGAGATCAAGGATCTCATCTATGGCGAAAGTCGAGGCGTATCGCCTGTATATCTGGACCACATGCCAAAAGTTGTGGAAGGTCGAAAAATTGAGGGGATGGAAGCATTGTGTGTCTCGTTGCATTAACTTTTCTGTCAACTTCTTAATATAGTCTGTGTATTTGTAACAAAACACGAAAATCAATAAAAGCGATCTTTTATCGATTTTTGTGCTTTAACGAGAGCATTGTTACAAATCTTTTTAACAACTTATAAATAATAACAAACGCTTTATCACTCTCTAGGTTTCCTCTCTCTCTCTTTTGGTTTCCTTTCTGTTCCGACAAAGACAACACCGCTAAACCATACTGACCCTAAGCAGTGACTATTATTGGGTTACAATACACTGATTGACCCATTTCACGCAGCCAGCAATACCACCGAAAAAAATTGTTTGCGCGCCAGACGACAACAACCTACTGCCATGCGGCCCCATTTCGTATGTGTGACTGTCTGTGGTATCTATGCGACGAGAACAGTGCATGTAAGCGTTACTATAGGCTGTAAGCACACCACCACATCTAATTTGCGAAAAAAGCAGAGCAAAGTGAGCTAAGTCTTCGCCCGGTATGTCCCACATGACCTCATACAGCCAATCCCACCTTTAGTACATACCGTTTTTTTCACTTGAGCGACTTTATGCCGCATCCAAAGCCAGTAACTAAGCGTAGCTCCAATGTGTTCAAACTGTCTTTTAGTTTATATAAGCAATATATAAGGGCCTGTACACCAGTAACGGCATCTTGCAAATAAGCTGTCTACACACAGGTAAGAACTAGCTTTACCATTGGCGTCCTTGGGCAGAAGCGTCCACAGAACGTTTGTATTTCCATGCAGCTATTCATAAGGCACTCGCGAAGTAACAAAATCGCTCAGGCAATCAATGAGCAGCGACGCTTGCAATCATCGCAAGGAAGCGAACGGCGATAGAGACAAGAAGCCTGGTATTTCAAAAAGCGAAAGAGCAATCCTTCTAGCGTTAACACTAGAATCGTAGGCAAACTGGTACTACCGAAAGACATTATTATTTCAGCCAGTCGCATAATCGCATCGGTTGTGCTTGCCTGGAACGTGTGGCCGCTTCCATATTGACTTAGGCACAAGCAATCGGCTTTGGGGCTTGAATAGCAAAAGGCTGCAATAAACCCACAAATCCACAAAATTGAATGTTTACCCGTCAAAAAGCGTGGGGGATTAGATGGTAGCGAACAAAAGAAGGACCTAATACTAACGGTGTTAGAGAAAAGGGACGACGCTAGGTAAGTAGAGACTTCTAAGTTAGTTTCTTTTAATAACAAGACGCAACGCACCTGTTATTGTAGAACAGTTACACGAACCGAATGACGTTTAGGCACCCCTTGACGTCTTAGACGATCTTAGAATGTTGCCTAGAGACGTTCTGCTCCATCTCGAATTTAAAATTCTCTGGAAGTGCGACGTTCCATGCACGTCTCAGTGGAGTCTCTCCATTCAGTCAACGAGCAGATTTGGAGAAAATTATAAAAATAGAAAAGTACCGAAAAAATTTGAGCCCATAGATGAATGGACGTATGTGTGAATCAAAATTACAAATTATATGCTCGTTAGTTTGTTTAGTCCAGGAACAGTACCTTTGGTTTGACGTTTCTGTTTGAACTTTTTTGTTGATACACATTGAGGATTTCAAGTTTACCTAGAGTTGTAGCATTATAGTAGGGCCACTAAATAATCAACTCTAATAACTCTTCAGTTGGTGTTCAACGCATTTAGTGCATTATTATTAAATTAATTCGCCATATGATGACAGTAGAGCCAACTCAGTTCCAGCCAAACCGTGGCTCAAGCTCTGCGGTTCCATATTTTAGTGAGAAGGAGTCTCACACTACCCTGGCAAATACCTTAATCATGATACTTGGCATACGTAATGAATTTCGCGTTTTACTTTATTGGAAAAACTATGTAGAAAACTACCATAGAAGACGCAGGTAGCTTCGTCGTGCATTTTCCTATTGAAATATGACTTAACGTAAGAGTTATCCCCGTTAAGTTTAATTAAGTAAATTGATCGCGAAAGTAAATCAGTAAATAACAAAGAACTTCTTGACTTGAAAAAAATGTGTGACTAACGCGTTGCACCTACACACAGGGAATACTCAATACAGGCCATCGTTCTTGTACCCATCGTTGAAAAACAGATGGCAGGCCTCCCGCTTATCCTCCCTTAACACTAGTTTCGAATAGATTGAATCCATAGTCTACTCTGGTTGAAATGGAAACTTTTAATCTCCTATAGGATTACATATAGAGAAGAATTACTAGATCTTAATCTTTCACTAAAATAAAGTTTCCCCATATTAAAAGAAAATAAAATTGAACTGACCCCAAAGCATCAATAAACAGTAAAAAACCGAAGAAGGTTGCATAGGAAGGCCGTCCAAATGCCACTGGAGTTCGATCGCTGTCGAGAGTTAGGTGCATGAAAGAGATTCAAAACTATATACGTCACTTATGTAGACTTGTCATCCGCGACCTTGCGAACGCCAGTGGCTTTGATCTGTCTGTCGGAGCAGATCGCTGAACATAAATCAACGTTTCAAGGAGAGCGCTACACTTGGGCTGATTAGCCTCGGGAACATTTGGATTGCGTAATGAAGCTGATGCTGCTTTTTAACGAAGCATTTTTTTACTGTTGCATAAGGTTGAATTGATAAAACAATAAGGACTAATAACTCTAACATGAACACTTCGCTAGACGATCAGGAAATATAACTCGATATTACTACAACTTTCGAGGTAAATCTTTAAAGTACACCTACATTAAATATTAATTGAGTTATTGGCATTACTGTTTTTACTAACACGCAACTTAGCGACATTTTATTATGGTGGTGCATGGCTAAAACTTGACGTGCTACCTCACATTTGTTCTTCAATTGTGCTTCATATTCGCATATATCGGGTCGCTGGCCTGTGTTCCATCTACCATTACGAGGCCTTGTTCTCATCCGTATTCTTTTGCGATGAATTTCTATTTGAAGGCCACCAACTAACGGATCATCAACTGCGATAAAGCACAAGACATTTTCTAACTTCAAACTACTGATATTCTGGGCGATGTACATCGATGTCTCTTATTCGAAAGGTTGGCAATTGGACTCCTATTATTTACGCCACAATATAACGTTATTTGTAATAGAATTCAGCAAATTTTTTAGGAGTCTAATAAAAAGGAGGCTATTTACTGGAAACCTGCAAAATAATCTTAGTTTTCCACATTCAGACTTGTCGTGGACCAAGCATTTGTCCGCAAGAGCCTTTCGTGTCGGCCTACGCCAGTGTGCATGGTACATTATGGAAGCACAAAAGCAAATCGTCGTTTGAGGCAATCAACGTCTATGAACGAAACTTGGCAAGAACATCAACTAAGCAGTAGAGCAAGAGTATTTTTGTTTTAGTTGTTTGTGTGCAATTAATCCGGCGAGGAAGCAAAAAATACTGTTTTTGTTTGAGACATACCACGTGTGCAAGGCTGCGTATGTGTATACATTTATGTCTCCCGTAGAGTTGAAACTAATGAATAAATATTGTAATTAAACGCGCTGCAGGCAGGTACAATTGATTTAGAATCGAAGACAGGAAGTAATCGAAATCAGAAAACTTACGCCGAAAGCCAGGCGTTAGCGGAAACACGCAATAATCCGTGGGTTGCCTTCTGTAAAAGGTGTAAATAAATTTAAAAAATGACGTTATTTATGGTCCTAGTCTCGTGTAGAAGCAAAAAGACCAGATAACAGCAACAAGGTAGTAGGAGCGTTTTCAGAATAATACATAGGTTAAACCGTGCGTACATGTTTATGACTGTAAAGAAAAAACTACTCTGTTGAAATAGAGCCGGTCATTCTATTTCTGCTGAATTCGATCTGATCTATTTACTTTACATAACTTTTTTTCTACAAAATCTTGAAGACGCATTTTCCGTAAACGTATTGATTATTTGTTAACAAAAAGAAAAAATAGTATTTACGAGTATTGGAGGAATGTGTGTTAATTTTGTTTGTACCTACAGCTGGTATACTGCCTAGGTGTTTAGATTAATTGATTGCCCTTTGTATATCCAAAACGAATAATTAATTAAAGCACCACCCTTTGTCACTTTGTCACATACCATCGTGTAATCATTCGTGAAATTTGTCAGCGTTTAGGTTAGTAGCTTAAGCTAATGTACTCTAAGAATTAAAGAATCGATACGCATTTATTCGAGTTTACATTGATACGATGTACATTAGACTTTCACCTAACACCGAACACCTGAAGCCAATCTCAAAAATACCTTTAATTTACCTATATACCAAATAGCGAAGGTAGGTCATTTATTGTAACCACTCTTCTTGGCTATTGTCGTTTGTGTTTTAGCGCATTTTGCTTGCACCTTTGCTCCCATAGATATTGTTATAGACTGTGAGGTTAGACTGTGAGGTAAATGTTGCATGTGTTACCCGATGAAATAATGTTAACAGACCTAACGCTCTTAAATTTAAAGCCTCGTGGAGGTAATGGACCGGTACGGGAAAATGTTGCAGTGCTCGTGGTTTACCAAATACGCGAACCTCAGACAGGATCAGCACACTATTCTGCGCAAGGCCACAGTGTTCACTTCACGTCTCCGTAAACCGGTTCTTCTCTTCGCAACTTCAAGATTCACACATAAAACACAGAATGTTCATGAATAATAAGACATTTACAATTATCTGCAATGGTATAAGGAACACTCACCATACATTCCGCGAGTGCATACAGGTGTATCATTAGCGCATTGATGCTTCTATTTTATAAAGCGGCAACTCTGCTTAATTGATCGAGCTCAGCTTTCGCTCGGCTTCTATCGTTCTGGCTAGATCATGCAATGGTGAAACGCTAACTACATTGTACCTTTGAACCTTTGTATTAAATTGCTACTTCCTATTTAAATTTTCCATCTTATTCATTTTGGTCGTAAAAGTCACACAAACTGTATTGGTAGTGCCTCCTCTAAGAAATTGGAAGCCAACTATTTATACACCAGACGGATTTAGTTGGATATTTTGTAATAGGCTTCTCTTTCTAGCAATGCAGAGTATTAAGATTCAAGCAGAGTACTTTCCGTTCGATGAGTTTGTGCATGTGCGTATTTGTATGACGTATAAAGCAAGCAGTTGGCGTGATGATTCTAATTTGATGCTCGGAACTAAGATCTGATTCAGAATCACTAAGAAATAAAATATTGCTTCGCGGATCATAATATACGAATTTATAGATCAAATATTCGCACGTATAATCAAGGAGCCCCTGTGGAAAATGGCGAGGTTTTTCACAGCAAATAAGAAATTACACATGTTAATGTTATTATCAAGTTTGATCGAAAGCCTTAATTCTATATATGACCTTTTAATATTATCTTAATTGAATTATAGAAGTATCGCGATGCTGTACAGCCGTTGCTGCATGCTTTAATTTTAACTGTACTGATATTATTGGCCGCTATCGAATTTGCCATACAATATCAAAACGGATACGAAAATATATCACCGAATCCTTTTTTATCGGGACCTAACCTGATTTGTCACGCTTTGCATTATCCTGTACGCATTCAAGTAACTTGCATCGATGACCACAATTCCGACAGCTCCGTGAACAGAATACAAGGTGTAACTGTATAAACCTACGTGATGAAACTATATTCGTTATCCTACGTTTCTGCCCTCATCAACTGATGAAAAAGCGGACTGTGCTAGAGAAGGCTTTCATGTACATGTCCGAGAGATTAGGGTGAAAGGGCACGCGCGCATATTTCATTCTTCTTTATATCGATCAGACATCAATCTCTTGTCCAATGCGGGTCGGTAATAAAAGGGTTTGTACGAGATTTCAGCTAACCCAACGCAACGTTAGCCACCTCAGTTATCTAACAATAAACATTTCATTCAGGTAATACAGCTTTCAGTATAGAATCCCTCTGTTGCGCTATTTTATGTACCTTTCCAACTTGAGCATTCTAGAGCAAAACTCGGAGCATTTAGAAAAATCGTCTCAAAATGGTCAGGGATATACCTGAGCAGGTTCGATATTACCTATATTATCATAATCTCGTTATATAATGTGCTCTATACTATCATAATCACCAATGAATCCGCTCGGGTAAAACACATTCACTAATTTTCTGCTTTTTCACTATCCATCAGCTAAGGCACCGCCGCTTTGAGAATTTCTTCGGGATCAGGGCTTTTCGCAAAGTGAGGGGGAATAACAATGGGGCACTCGTTGTTCGACGACACGGCAACCAACGAAAAGTTGTTGCTGCGAATGACATGGAGTGGACATCATCGGCGGAGTATCGATTCAAGTGGACATAGTTTGGTCTCATAGAAAGGCACTACAGCTTCTGCTGCCGTTGGATCTCCGTTTATTAAAGCCCCACTCGCCACAACCAGTCATGTTGTTCTTTCGTGAACGTAAATCATACCAAGAAGTTTTATGGGAGTCCATGGGCAGTCTGTCAAATGTGAAAGAAATGTTATTTCGCGTTAATCTCATTAGCTACATGACGTTTATGTTATAACGAGGGGCGTGCTGCTATGTTAGTCACGACGATTAACTAATAGTTGTTAAAACATTTTCTATTATTGTAGAATGAGTCAAATGCCTCTATTATTCGACCTTATTAAGGCGTTAATGTAGTTATTATTTATTAATTGTTAATTCATATTATAATTAGTAGAGGGCTGCAATCTCATTCTTGCGTAGAAAATATATTTGACTACGCAGGAAATGCTTCACTAAAAATATCAATGAACGGTACAAGTACTCTTGGAAGAGGAAGTGTAGTGTTGTATGCAATTGTCCTTCACTACAGTGCTATCAGTTCTTTATATTCCAGAAAGTTACCTTATGAAAAATGTTTTATCGTATCTTTCTCATGTTGGCAATATACTCCCCTATTATCTAAATCAATTTCTTCCAGTCAACATAGGAAGGGAATCGTCATATATAGCGTGCACTCCCAGGTAAAAGGATGCGCAACGCAACAAGTTGTCATACACAGAGCATAATATAGAACCTTGAAGAAAATGACAAATGGAAGAATACAAGTTAAATCTCAGTGCATAGGTTACTGTCTAAAGAATGTGGGAACTTCAATTCCACCTCTTTTCGCACAGAATTGTTCGTGATACATACCGTAACTCTATTATACGTACGGAGAGGTGCAATTTGAGTTGGATGCATTCTTTATGTCTTAGTTCGCCACACAGCTCACGCAGAGCTGCAATCTGCCTCACTTGTTCTCTGTTTGAATATCGCCGTATGTCTAAAATGCCGTATAAACTCGCGTGTTAACTTAAAGCGACGCTTCGAGGTTAGCCTCATTTTAGGTTTGAGTGGTTGTGTTACAAATTCGTGTCTTTGGCTCAGTGGGTATTTTCTTTTACTAAAGATTTATTTGATGAGGGCTCGGTAATAAGATGCCGTTAGAAGTCAACGAGATCTAGGAGAAGTGTGTATCGAATCTAGGAGAAGGCCTCACACGATCATCGGCACAGACCTGAGCGATGACGGGGTTTGGACGTAGCAGGTTTGAGCAGCTAAAGGTGCACAAGCACACGGGAGCCCGATAGAAAGAGCAAGACGAACTAAACTCAGAGACGGAGTACGAGAAACAGGCCGAGCGGCGGCCCTCAGATCGAGAAAAGCGCCAAATAGGAGCTTTTTCTACGTTATATACCAATAGGGCGAGACACTGCGTGGGGGGCGAGCCAGGTTGAAGGGGCCCATACGAAGTGCGCAGCATTTTATTCTTTTGGGCACTGAGTCTTTGTGCGCTTTTTGCGTTGGTCTGTTGAGCGGATTCGACTTTGAAAACCACGAACGTCGAGCTGCCGTTATAGAGAATGCAGTGCGTGTGTTTATTAGGAAGAGTATACCCTCCACAAGGTGCGCGGTACGTAAACCGTTGATGGTAGAGAAAGAAGATGGAAGATTTGGGGGTCCGCTGACCATGGCAGACAAAACCAAAGTGTACAAGAAGTTTACGGATTTAGCTCTTTGTACAGAAAACATAACCTAAATATACGAGAAAGGTTGTATCTCAATTAAATATTCATATAATCATATTTTCAGTTCATCAAGTTCACTGAACTTTTAATTTGTAAAACTATTGTTTTTTCTTGTATATATTGCGCAGTGTGTATATGTTGTCACTTCACGGGTTGTATCTACCCGCCCCTAGCTCTCATAACGTATTTTCGTAAATTTCGTAACGTAACTTTCACTGATTAACGTATTGCATTTGTATTGCGGTCACTAGCTTTCATAACGTATTTTCGTAAATTTCGTAATGTAATTTTCACTGATTAACGTATTGCATTTGTCTATTGCGGCCATCGACTTATCTTGAAATATATCTTTTTTATAGGTGCATTGATATGTAAATGTTCGGCTACATTTTCGTAGCGCAGTACTGAAAAATGAGAGCCAGGTAGGTAAAGTGCTAGAAGCGCTGTCTTGTTTACTAGACATCGTTTTTTTGAACGTAATAAAAGTGTTATCTAACTCACAATATCCTAAAAACCAGTTTTTCATATAAAGAAGATGATAAATTATCTTCTACATCATCTACATATCTTCTACGCATCCAGATATATACAGTACAGCGCATAAAATTCGAGATAAAGAGAAAATTTTCTACATCATGACGAGGCCAACTGGGTTTGAAGATTTCTAATTCTCCATTGGACTTCTAGTATAAAAGAAGCGGCGGCCCAAGTCCACTTGATTTCGACCGAAGACCTTGTCTAGTTATTTAGAAAGGTATAGTCTCTAGAAGCAACTAAAAAGTTCGCAACTCTAGAACAGCGAGGTACAATATTACAGTATATGATATCTACCGCTATTTCTATTAAAACCGGGCGATTTTCCATCATTTATACGCACAAGCGCGCCCAGTACAATATACACACAGCTGTATCTATTTAGCAAACACTAAATAATTACAGTCAGTGTTCAGCGAAATCTGCGTCATGGCGCTTGCGTTCCCCTAAACAGAAAAAGACTTCAGCCGAATAATCAGGCAATAAAAATAATGCGAACACGAATGTCGAATCGCCGCATTCTTAATGTTAACATACGGGCGATGATCGGTAAATTAATATCGAGCTTGGGTTTGGCAACTAATTATCGTGGTTTGAAACTTAGAAAAAATTAAGTAATACTATTTCTTTTCTTTAGTATAACTTCTGAAGATACCCCATTATTTATCGTTCATCACTTTATGAAAGATACAATTTAATAACTTTTTTTCGTTATATGTCATGCCGTCAAATAGCAAAATTACGGTAAACACGGATTGTCTTTGGTCAAGAATCAGATCTTACACACTAAAGCAAAAGAAAAAACATCATTTTATATTCACGATGTTTTTTCGTCATTACCATACGTCATTACATTCGGTAATAAACGACAATGGCTACCCGCATTTTACATTCTCTCACAATGAGAAATGGGCATAGAAATTGTATGAGCAATCAAGTCAACTAGAATTAATTCAACTGGCTTCGTTTTCCCGTCCAATTTGCCGAAAGGGTGTCCTAAGAAAACCGGAAAGCTCGACTTTTCGGATATAGTTCGATGATCCGGACAAAGCTGATCGCATGTGTGCTAATAGAAAGTAGTCCAAGATAATTAAAAACTGGACAATCTATCGAACCGTTAGTGGTGGCTAAAACTGGTACGTGCCAGAACAGGAACATAGCTCGGTAGGCAGCCTTTTCGCAATCCAATTAGTCTCACCTAATACAATTTGCAGAAGCTAAAAGGGTGCTCATTAAGTATAAAAATAGGCATAAAATCTAGATAAGGCCTTTAATAGAACTATTGGAAAAATATATCAGTGTATGTTTAGATCACAACATTCTCTTTTCAATGTAAGAAAGTTTCGCGTCTAATGAATACGTTTTGTAAAACAAACAATTGGAAACACCCTAGGGCATATCCATACGGCATACATGAGCACAAAGCAATTATTAATGTATTTATATAATAAATAATTTGATAAAAAAATAAATAAGTAGTTTTTCTATCATAACCGTTGCTTACCGGTATGTTTCTATGCGCCATTTCCCTGAGCTCCCAAGTAAATTGGTTGGTTTTTATATTGGTTCTTCTAACATTTATTTTCGTTTCAGTACCCTTAATCGATTTCATTCACTGCAGTTTTCCAACTCAACCATCTATACAAAGGCAATCTTCGTAAACCTTCTACGTGTAGAGGCAAAAAGCGACGGGTTCATAATTTTATCTGTTTAAACAAGTGACGACCTCAAAAACAATGGTCAAACTAATACTTTAAAACGGCGTTTACTTTTTTGTGAAACCTCGATTCATGCTAGTGCGTTCTATGCTTGGACAAGGTTAATATAACTTCAAGGTTTTTTTAACTTTAAACGTAAACGTTTCGTTCCCTTCTCCCTGGACATCAAATTAGTTTGCAAGTAGCAATATTTCCATATGCGACCGACCACAAAAATCAAGGAAAACAGGGAGAAACAATTTACGACAGTGAGGAGGCGTTCCTTTTAAAAAAGTGTCGATTTGCTAGTCTGTAACACGATCTTTAGGATAGACATTCACAAATATCCTCCGCAGGGAGCCACGAAATACTCTCTATCGGTGGAACCGGTTGAAAACACCGAGTTCTTGCTGTGGAAAGAGCTGCTTTAAAAGAAAAACAGTACAACGGTCTGTTGCTCATAAAGCGTTTAGACCAGAGGTAACTTTCAGGAGACATAGTTGATTTCAACATTCAGGCACTAGCTCCAGATGTTGCTGGTGCCTGCATCTATACTTTCTAACTTTGCAAAATATTGGCTATCTAGATCTCGAAAAATGGTTTGTATCGCGTATATTCCCGGCCTTTCGTACGCATTCTGAGTTTAAATTTGACAGGGATTTGAAGTTGACGTTTTGAAACGGTGTTAAATTGTCTAGAATAGCCTTAATAATACTTTATCATGCTTGATTATTTTGTAAAACGGTGAGAGGGCCAATGAATAATTTGTAGACCAGCCGTTGCACCAAGATATGCCGAAGTGTGGCTGGAATGCATGTTTATGGAGGTTATCGTAAACTAAACTATTATGCAGCGATGGTGGTGCATGATTTAGTAAATTTAGTGTTTCACAATCCCCTTGAGCCGCGAGTTGGGCTACTCCTTGCACAAACCATCATGTTCCACTTTCTATTCCTCTAACCAAACCTGGCTAAACATGAGGTGCAGCTGTCTGCAAATGTTTAAAATGCGTGTGCGCTAATGCCTACACAGGGCTTCGTGTTTAATTAGTGACTAAACCTATGCTATGCGCCCCGTATGTGTAGACCTCTCGTCTGCCTATCTGCTTGCACAGAGCTGTGCGCAAGGACAATCTAATATGGAGCGCAACGAGCGGTCCAGTATACTCTCGAATAATAACAATAATATAATATATGCTGTCAGGGGCGGGGATAACCTTGTTTAAAGAGGAGATACGTTCCGCTTAACTAAGCGCGTCGCGAGAAAAAGTCATTTTTGCGAACTTTAAACGTTCGCGTTCTTTTTTCGAAGCATTCATTGTGTTTTCCTTCTTATCCTCTTTATTTATGCATTGCTACTATTATTATCCTACACTATTTCGGTGGATTTTATGAAAAAAACCTTAACTGAACACAATGCACGACCGCCATGTGAGAGTGGCCGGCAGGTCGCCAGAGGCGTACCATAATATTTCTGCTAACTTTTTGTAGACCTTCGTAATTTAGGGTTCAGTGTTTAGTCTCGTTTTGAGAAAGTTGTGTAGAGGTTCTGTCGATACTGAGTCAACGCTTCTAAATCTAACGATAGGATGGGCTGAACTAAATAAGCGAAGTGGCGCAGCTGCTGACACTGGTAGTTGGAGTATCTGCGACTATAGCTATTTCCACAGAAAATGATTTTTCAAGACAAATAGATATATAGAGATAGTCCATCTGGCTATATGGCCAGCTACTGCTGAAAGATTTGCTTATCGTATTTCTGTTCACGAGTGTTCATCGCGGAGCCTTATTGGTAGACCGTGAGATGACTACGTAAATTTTTAAGCAACTATCAGTCCTTAAAACCTAGCACTGAAGCGAAACAGCATCTCAGCTTGAAGGGCACACATTTCTTCAGAGCACTTGTCATTCAAACCGAAAATGCATCAATATAGTACTAATTTTAAAACCCGAACAAATTTCATCAATGAAGATTTTGCAATTACATTCACTTGATATGGCACAATTTGATAAAGTGTCTAGGCTTTATTCAACCGTTATGAACTGCTTATTAATAATTGCTAACAAGGGTAGGAACGAATTTCATGTTCAGCAAGGCACGGAAATCGGCAACGTTTAGTGTCGATAGCTTGTAGATTGTTTATTGAGCCTATGAAGTATCAACCGAATTCATGAGACACTAGACGTGCTGTTATTGCGTGAAACAAGCTATGCATGAGCAGCTGCCTAGGAGACATTTAGGTTTGTTTTGGATACTCAAAAGATTTCAGGTCAAAGCCTGACAACCAGCAACGCAACGGACGCAATCGATAGTTATAGAATGCTTGAATTCGAAATAATCACCGACTAAAATAGCGTTGCAATGCGCCCGCTATTTGGGTCTATTCGCTGCTAGTAACTACCGTTTGAAAACGATAATGTGGAAGAAATCAGTTTTAAGACATGATATTTATATACAGAATACTTTACATTACGAATATTTCCTAATAATTTTAGAAGATAGTTTTCCTAGCCGGCACCGACTGGTTTATGAGTAGTTGTACTAGGCATATCATTGCATATCACTGGAGTGAAGCCTTTTCCTATGAAAATCACTTCATTATCAGATAGTCTTTAATAATTTGGGTTTCGAGCCAGCAGGCATAAACAACCTGGTCATAAAGAAATCCGTTAAGGGTTAGGTAAGTTTCCCGCACGCCCATTTTTCGTGAAGTCTGCAGATACGCTTCAACGTCATAACCGTTTTGAACCGTTAACTCGTTAGGTCATTTACAAAAAATTCTAGGAATGCTTGACTGTGCGGATGATAAGCAACACTTATCTCTATTCGCTAGAAACGATAGTACATATATTAGTCGACACGCATCCACGAAAAAATGAGTTACCCTCATGCAGGTTTTACTCTCATTATAGTCTGGACTTACTGTGTACCCCTTCTTCATAGCTCTCTCGCGATCCCCTTTGAATAAAGTGAGCCGTAGCAAACAATAAGGCAGAAAACTAGAGTGGTTCCCTGATAAAACTAGAATGCTTCCGAGGTCAGTCTTTGTAAGGTGTCCTTCTGATATCGGTAAACCGAAAGCAATTGCTTTCCCTGAAATCACGTCCGATGGGACAGGCCTTGTTCCGTGTCCGTTAGATCTCTCTTTGTTTTTGCTTTCTTTCTCTGCTTCCTCGTCCAGGTGCCGGTTCCACCTTTAGAGGGCTTTGGTACGTTATGATAGCACAAAGCGGACTACAAGCAAACTCGAGGGTCCAAAATGCACAAACTGTACCGCCACTCCATTCCTTGTCGTGGTATGCGCGTTTCGTGCGTACATCGTGCGCACGAAACATCTTGCGTGGTACATCGCTACCGTTCTTTCTTAGTAGACGTCGCTACTGATACCGCACGGTCTTCTTTTTTTTGTTTTCACACAAAGCAACTTTATTGTTGCTACCGCTTCTACGCTTAGATCCTCTGCATAGCTCACGGACGCTCAAAAGTGAAAGCAAGATAGAAAAAAGTTCGCACGTTCGACTTATTAAAATGTTTGTTCTTTTTTTCTTCTTCTTGTTATTATTATTATCGCGTAAGCGCTAGATGCCACTGCAGATGAAAGTGTAGATGACTGACTCTGAAGTTACGGCTCTGGTATTGAAAGAATCCACATGATTTGAGCGTAGATTGAAACTGCATATGCTTTCGTATTTGTAACATAATTCAATTCTCTCAATTCTCGTTCATTGTTTTTACATTTTATCAAGTTCAAATGAATCCCTTTAGGTAGCTATTTTATTATTAAAAGCTGATCATTTTGGCGAGAATACATCATTGTATAACGTGTTTTGCCAAGGATGCCTCAAAAGACAAATAGGTCGATTGAGATGTGGTGATCTTTTTGTTAGAAGACTGACGCAATAACAACTTAGACAACATATCAATTGTGGCGATAATAATTACTTGTAATATATCTATTTTACGTCAGTCGTACGAATATACAGAAGCAGTGTATAGGTTATTTAACTCATTCTAAAATAATAGTACACTATGCCAGATTACTAAAATTGAGATCTCTCTCCTCTGTTTTCTTGTCTGTTTGCTTTAGATGCCATTTGCAAGCACCAATCGGCTTCGCGACAACACAGCAGGGAGTCGTCGCGAAGATCCGCGAGGGGTCGCTGTAAGCTAGATATTATGTCATTCGTACTGAGAACTGAAAAATTTACGTAACGAATAAAGACTGCACACGGAAGGACGAAATAGGACAAAAATAGGTTGGCTGAACGAAAGTCAGCTGGTATTCAGCAAAGAGATCATCAGCGCTTGGCCATCACAAAATGACGACCCGTTTCACGGTTCTTCGCACGACGGATCGTTCCCTGCTGTGTGAAGACTCAGCTGATAAACGCTATGGCTCCACAGAGGTCGACCACGCTGGGGTCACACTTAAATCTTCGTCACCCAATGGACAGTCATCCCACGATATTCACGCGAAACTTCAAGGTAGGTCGGGCTTGATTAGTGGTCGGCCCCACATAGGGTCTCGCCCGTTCGTCAGGAGTATATGGCACATGACTACTGTGATTACAGTAACTGCATAGAATTCCATAGCGTAAACACGTAGTTTACTTCTTATTCTATTCACCGTCCGATGACCACAGGAGGTTTACAACACACGGAAGTGTGATGTCAGAAAGTTCGTAACTCTAAGCACAATTTCTGGTAATAAAAGCTCTTAACAATCAACCTAGACTTTATAGTATTTACCAAACACTAGCCAATAAAAGAAGCGTCAAAATTAAAGCTGTCGTCGCGCTTTAGGCTTTAAAAACCAAAACAGCAATTACTACACTGACGTTTGGACAGGAGTAGAATAGGTTGCGCGACTCAAGCCACATGAGGATGTCAGCGACGTGTAATATCATATATTTGCATTAAAAGCGCGATTTTAGGTGCCCTGAACCTTTGCCCATGCTTTTTAGCCTGTGTTGCTTGCTGAAATTAGCTCCATAAATTTTATTTGTCGCAGTGAAGGATACCTTATATGGAATGCAATTGGCGTTGCAATAAACAGTGCGTGTTGCATATTGTGTAAAAGGCCCAGCTCACCATCCTAGACCATTCCAGCCACTCATAATAGAATCATACAGGCAGCGAGAGATACAATTTCCTTCCTACCCTTGTCGTCCCATATATGCAGAAATTGTTGAGTGAAAATGAATGAATCGACAAACTGATAGCTGATAGAGAACTCTTTTACCGTCCGTCAGTTTTCGCTTCTAACTGACAGTTTGTCTCGTGTAGATTGCGGCGCTAACGAGCGCCAGTTATACTTGCAAATACATTGTTGAAAATTCGCTACATCTATTAATCAGCCAAGAATCAAACTAATCCACTTCTTTGTGCCTCTGTTCATAAGAGATCGACACAAGGTCGTTGAAGCTTTCTTGCTACCGTGGCACTCGTGTAGCATAACAATGGTGACGTGTTCCACCTATTCAGAGCAGAGGTCAGTGGGTCTTTCACAAATGCGTGTTCCCCTGCGTGGGTGGTCCTTGGTCCCGGTCCGTTTCACTTGTGTCATTGGCCCGAGGGCACCCGTTCAATGTTTTGTGCTGGCTTGTTGCCATTATAGGTCTGGAGAGTAATGAGTCGAGTCCGACTGGCCTGTTGAGCAGCGTCTCTCTTTCTTTACTGCATCATTTCAGCTTCAACTATCTGTCTGTTTGGCTGGGTTCATTTGTATGCACGATTACCTGTGCCTCAGGAGAGACTTAGAGGACAGGAGGCTGTGCGTCTGAGGGAACCTGTGCTGGGCTGGGAATTAATCTGGGGTCTTCCGTTTGCCTTGTCGACGTTTCGGTAGGCCCTTTTAGGCTGTTGTCAAAGAAGCGGGACTAAAAAGATAGCTGTGACGAGTACGTCAGAAATAATGAGAGAGGAATGAAAGAGGCTATCAGTGAAATCGAGAAATAGGTAGAGAGTTTCTGACGGTACACTAGGAACACGTATCGGAAATCCAGAATCGGGCGATTCTTAGTGAGTACCGTTATCAAAGTAACTGCAGGGAACCAGCGGAAATGGGCGGCATTGTGGTATCTTGAGGCCTAGAGCGGTTAGTTAGCTATACCGCCTGAGAGAAGGTTGGTGGTGAGGCCTCAGGTGAGGCAAATAGATGGTTTCTGTAATAACCTCTCTGTGCAGGGTAAGCAGGGTAACAGGTGGATAAACAGAGGCCGGTGAGAGATCATTCCCAGAACGATGAAAAACCACCGGGCATCGTTTCGCCAAGTAACTATATGCAGGTAGATACACAGAGAAGGTTTTCAAGCGGTGCATAGGCCGATTATTCCACGGCATCCTTTGGCGAAAAGCGATTAGAAGCGGATTCAACAATGTGCGACTCCAATATACGTACCCGTTGCGCGTCGTACCTCTCGACAGGATGTTAGCGGCAGAGGAAACCAGCATTCTTTTGTCCTGGTGGGCCCACTAGATGCGGAAAGAGCCTAAGAGCAGCTATTGGGGGAAGCGAGGTGAATTGAAAAGGCTCGTCATACTGTCATGACGCTTGCACAGCTAGCTACGGAATATTTGCTGTTTTCTTTCCCGTATAGCCGTCCATTATGGCCAGATTAGACTCAGGCTTCCCTTTTTTATTATTTTTTGGTTACGCATTAGAACACTAGTTCATTCTTTGTTGGCACTCTGTCATAACAGCTCGACCCCCTCGGTTTCGACGTAAGGTGGCTCCTAATCACTCATATTATTTCAGCCACAGGTCATCTCGGCAACATTGTTGTTTACAATGATGTCCTAAGTCGTCAGAATCGTATGTACAATAAATGGCTCGTCTAGCATCTTCCGCGTTGTGTATTCACTATGACTGGCTGACATTTACATGCGGTGTAGGGTCATTTCCTCTTTTCAGGCAGCATGTTGACATTTGATCCAGTCCATAAATAAAACCCTAATCTCACCCAAGTGTAATGACCTCGATGAGGAAACTAAGGAAAGTTATACGAGAAAGACTAAGGACGGTTACAAAAGATCTAGTTGTATAAAGGCAGATGAGAGCAGGTCTTCAGTGTTCCAGATGGTTACATTGCACCAATGTGACGGGCTGTAGCCAATCGTGTCTTAGCGTCTAATGTCGCCTTCGGTCTCATCTGTACTAACTTTACGCAGGTTGTCTATTTTAGGCGTTTTTTGCCACGTCAGCTCTCTGGGCCGCATTCCTTACAAACAGTATATGACTTCTGAAGCTTTCAACCTAAGGCTTCAATCTAGGTAAATGCGAAAAGTAAACGCTCTGGGAAACTAGTCATTGTTGCAATGGCCCGGGAACGATTGGAGCACAGGCCAAAGTTTCTAATAACGAGAAGTCTATAAGAAACATATAATTATGTTGGTAGGAGCCATACGGCGGACAGGCAGATATTTAGGTAAGTTAAGCAAGAACCAATGGACTAATGAGGTCATTGCAACAACATGTTGCCGACAGGCTAGAAAAGAGGGTGTTGGGGGAATCAAGCTTAGGATCAATTTGAAATCATAGGTACTATGGACACGATGGCCAAGATAAACCTGACATGAAAGTAGTGTAGGCAATAAGACGTGCTTTCATTGGTAGGATCAGCGGTTTGCTTCTTCAGAAGACAGCGCTGCGTCAGGAGGAGTTCATAGACATAAATTTGACAATGCACGCATTATCAGGTACACCTGTTGAACATACCGTGACAAGGTAGTGCAGTCTTTTATCATCGGATCTTTTCATTAGTATCTTATTAACTGGATTTACAACTATTTACATGTAAATTAGCACATGCTGGGTAACACCAGTTGGAACGGAGACCAGTGACGTCCCAAACCTTTCCCGCAAGCTCTCATGTTTCTTTTAAAGATATAGTGGCCAGTCGAGCATATGATACAAACGTCTCTCATAAAGAAAATGTAATAGCAGTTATAAATGAACTTCTGAAAAAATACAAATATATTAATGTGATGAGTTTTTTCACTGCTTACCAAGAATGACTGCAAAAATGGCTCATCATAGGGCCGCTATTGACGATGATAAGCTTTTAGGGCCAAGAAATGGTCTTCATACCAATCTCGAGTAATGTATAAGCTTACTTATGCTTTTAAGAGTCTTTAAGCCTTTTTTAAGTAATTAGTACAGTAGACTAACATGTTGAACCGGTCATTACATCCATAGGCAAGTCGCAGGAGGGTTTTTATTCCTAAAACTAATCCTGTCTAGCTTAGTAATACTATTCTTTTAAGAAATACTCTACCAGTATGAGCGCACGGCTCTGCGGCGAATGTTTTTAGGCAAATATTATACAACAAAGAGGCATTATAAGTGCGCACTCGACGGTTGTATATTCAACGGCAACAACCCGCTAGGCATCGACCCCCATCTTTGCGTTAGTTTGGGAACATGTGGTACGAAATAATGGCTCCTCCACTCTTCTTTTATTGGGTGTTTGAGGATAGTCTTGCTGATGGCCTATCTCCGCAAGTGACAAGTCGTATGAGGCCTGAGCGGTAGGTCCACCTGTTGTGTCTATACTCATGGAATATAATAACGAAGTCGCCCTGTCAGTCCCGTTAGAAGCACATATAACGCAGGGTGATGTGGCGTCAGGTTCTCAACTTTACAGTGCATTGGCTCTAAGATAATATACAGTAAATTCATATCATGAGAGCTACTCATATAGTGTAGAAGTTAATGGACATGATAGTGTCGCTTTGTAGATTAAGTAAAAAGCCGAATTACTGAGGACTTAATTATTTAAGAAGACCTTTGTCAATAACAAAGAAGAGAAATACAGAAGTTTAGCTGTTTGTATATAGTTCGTTTTAATTATAATTGGGGATACCGCCCAGCGATAGCTTCACCGATAGACTGAACAATGAGACCTGAAAAAAGAAATATTACAGCTGGAAAATGCGGAGAATACAAAAGTAAATATTTATTTGTATATATATATATATATATATATATATATATATATATAT
>MNPL01001712.1:0-20421 GCA_002081605.1 Tropilaelaps mercedesae
ATATATATATATATATATATATATATATATATATAAATTTTGAGTTCGAATGCAATTACCGCTAAATATTTTGGAAGATTTGTAGGTAGTGACGCATTTCATCAATCCTGCTTTGCTGTAGCAAATGTCGCAGAACAGTTTGCGATTGAAATTGGCGAACACCGAGGAACACGAATCTATAGCAAAATTGTTTAGCTCAGATGCGGAGGCGTCAGGCCATGATACAGTATCGGCAAGTGCATTATTTTCAATTGTTGGGCCTCTGTGCAATATGCTCTTTCGTTATGCACCACTTTCTAGGCCTGCTATATCGACGTTCAAACAACTTCGCTATTCCCTTCTCAACCATCCGGCGATCTCGCAGAGCTTCTGTATCGGACTCACCACCGTCGTCTGTGAGACGTTCCTGATGACTATGCCTGAATACATGAGCTACCAGGACTTCATCGAAAATGCGAGCAACTTCGTGGAAGATTTCCCAACAAAGCGCAGTGGCAACATTTCTCTTTGGGACTGGCAGCCGATGGTAGAACCGTTTCAATCTGTCTCACTGCCGTATAAGCTCAGCAGGCAGGACCTATCCATAGTCGCCTCCTGTGTTGACGCCGTTTACGAGGCAAGGCACGTTTTCAGAAATGCTACTATGGAGATGGGTCAGGAAAATATCCAACTTACATTGCCGTCTGCGAAATATTTCATTATCGGAGCGTGCAGGTAAGTAGTCGACTTGCCTGTCCGTTGACATTTCGGACACCCAGGCGGTAACTTAGGTTAAAAATATCCAGCGATATGCTATTACCCCAAGGTGGTTTCGTGTGAGGAGGTAGGAAACTCAAGTCGTTATACACCTAACGTAGCCAAGAGCATGTTCTATTTATGATTTCTGATCGTTGTAAGCACCAACTAACAATAGGTTAATTAAAAAAGATTTGGTACGATTTTTTTTACATTTACCTTATATATGAAATGACCCTTCACAAAATTCATAAAGTTGCGGTGAGAGGTGTTGTTATGTCACTTGAAGCAACGGGCATCATTTTGACCCCGAAATTCAAAAATTTGCACACAAAAAGACAATCGCAATACCCACACGTCCCGTATCAGCAACGAAACCTTCACCAAGTTCTTCCGAAAATTGAAAGGCCAGCTGATGAAACGCTACCTGGGGCGGCGGAGAACTCAGTAGTAAACAAACCTGCTCAGATTATCGCGTCGTGCTATACCAAATGCCCGAGTATCCAAAGTGGGAACCACACTTGTTAGTGATGCTTACCAAGTTTTCCAAGTTCCCCAGCTGTGACGCAATAACTTGTAACAACAATACACAGACTTATAACTCGAATTGAGCTTTACTGTAGGGCGGTTTCTAGTTAGAAGAAACACTGGTCTTTACGGCGTGGCATAACATTTGACTACTGTATGATTATTCCCAACAGGTACATCAGATTGCAGAAGAGCTAGCACACTTCAGCTTTTCAGTTTAAAAGCAAAAAAAACTGAGACAAATCGTAATTATAAGCATTCCTTTGAGGGCTTTAAAAATGTTCACACTTACGAAATATTCGTTGTGCGTTACGTTCAGAAATGCCGCACTTAAAAATGAAAAAAATTAAACAGCTCGCTGTAGTCTGCTAGGGTGACGCACATTCATCTAATCTTCTTGATGCGATGGTATTCTCTTGCAGACTCGGTGAACTCGCCACCTTCAAGCGGCGCGCCGATATGCTCTGGCAGCTCTGCATGGCTGGCTGCGGAGATGTGGTAAACGAAAACAACACAGAAGGCGTCGACTGGACTACGATCTGCGATGCGTTCCTCTTCCTGACGCCCGAGCTCCGCGCCTTCTATCGATGTCGGCCTCAAAACGCGATCACGGAGACGTGTCGTGTAGCTGCGACCTACGCTCTAGGCTGGTGCAAAGGGATACCTCACTCCAGATAGGCGAGGAGAGACAGCATTACAGCGACATGAAGCACCTTACTAACCAGTTAGTGTGCGTAACTTATTAGTATAGATGCGGCTTTACATGTAAATATGACGCTGCTGGATGGTATCACTGTTGGATGTTGAAACTGAAATCGTGGGACGGTTGCCGTGTGACGCCCCACCAACAAATGTTTTGTACTGAGATGAGGCATATTATGTATTTTGTATCGAAACGAAATTCGCTAGTGGACAATGCTTAATCGACTGTAGGCGTACGTATGAGTTCCAATATTTGGTATTGTTATCATTATCCACCACGTTATATTTGGCAGTGTGTTGACATATAAAGTAAATCTCTGTAATAGTCAAGAAATATTATTAATCGTAGCCTGTCGTACTGTAGTTTAGCCAGCAAATGTTTACACATGTTTGAGTAGATTTTCTACGTGGCTCTACTGGGCGATCGACTACTGCATCGTCGACATTGCGTCGTCCTACCCTAGGCGAAACAGGTCCATAAAGTATCCGCAGAAATATACGTCCCTATCAGGCAACAGTAAAAAGTTACGACTTGGAACTTCTTCCAATAAATGCACATAGTATTTTTTCCATTGTACCTTTTCTGTGAGTAAAGGGAAGTTTCTACAATATTGGCCTGTCTCGACGGTGCTTTTTGCCGAAGTGGCCAGTTTCTGAGAGCGTGCGCGCTTTACCATAGCTTGCTACGTAACTCAAAGTAACTTTATGGCAATGTCGGCGTGCAGGTCGATTCTAGTCACTGAAAGGGACTTCGTGCCTTCTGGAGTCTGCCATCTCGTCCCTAGCAGGCCTGCCGAGGTTGCGGAAAACTGCGAAAGTAAAGAATTGATCTCGATAAAAGGTAAGAGTCCGTTTTCGTCCCGAGACAGCATGAGGTTCCCACGCGTACAGAATATTGCGCCTTAACATCACGCACTTGATGCCAAAGGAAAGTGCATAGAAGTCTCGCGTTCATTGAAGTTCTCCATAAGTTTCGCGTTCATAGAAGTTCTGCATAGAAGTTTCGCGTTCATGTAAGTTCTGCGTAGAAGTTTCGCGTTCATAGAAGTTCTGCGTAGAAGTTTCGCGTTCATAGAAGTTCTGCATAGAAGTTTCGCGTTCATAGAAGTTCTGCATAGAAGTTTTGCGTTCATAGAAGTTCTGCATAGAAGTTTTGCGTTCATAGAAGTTCTGCATAGAGGTTTCGCGTTCATAGAAGTTCTGCATAGAAGTTCCCGTTCATAACAGTTCTGCATAAAAGTTTCATCTTCAAATAGGAGCTGCGTCTTCTTCTACTCAACTGCCATTGAAGGATCCTAACTAGTGAGTGAATAAGGTCGAGCACCAGCTTGTGATCCAAATAGGCCATCTATTCCACAGCAGTACATGCTGCCAACTAACCGAACCTTTGCGCATAACCTGTGCACTTCGAAACGTATACGGTCCTGGTCGTAATGTCTGCAAACTATACTAAGAAAAAAATTCGGGGCTTTCCAATAGACAAAAAAAGGTTGAACCTTCTAAAACGTATGCACTTTATTAAAACTGGCCAACTACAAAGAAAAATGAACGCCCGCGTCGAGGCTATGCAAGCACCCCCAATACAGACAATCCAGAATCAATTCGGCGGGACACAAACATTTTTACAGACTAGCCACATCATCACTTAATCATCAACGGAATGGTTTACACGGAAAAAACAAAAATATAATAGTTGGTCCTGATTACTAAGTATATTTTCTGCATTAAATCTAGGCCTAAGCTAAATGCCTATATCTAAGCGTTCTCAAAGGCTACCTCCCTTATTGAAACGACGATGGTTCCGGCCGCCATAATAGCTTGATTGACTTTTCGGACAAATAAAATTGCACTCACTTATCACCGCTCTATTACACACAATAATGCTAACACGCTGCGAATAAACCAAACCCGAAAAGAAAAACTCTTTTAGAATTTTTCTTCCGAAGTCATCTATATGGGTTAAGATCCACGTGGGAACGAATTTGTTCTAGGATATTCGATTGCCATGAATATTCAGCTCTCAGCCGTATTTTGTCGTCTTGCCTTAGCTACGAAACTCAATAAGACAGATCCAGTCTCACTGTTTTGTGATGGAAAATACCCCCTCAACGAGCAAGCACTTCTGTCGCCGAAGCGACGATGGCGCTGCAGGATGGATCTGCGGCAAGTCGACCTTGAGAGACGGGGGATCAACGTGCCACTGTGCAATTCAATTTAATTGAATTCACAATGAAGTACATATGACTCAGGCGGGCGAACGTTATTTGACGTATGAACGGAGCGATTTCCAGTAACCGCTCGCTACTGATCGAGCTTTTTCTGGCTAAGTGGCGGTGCTATACCGGTGCATTAGGGTAATTGCGTTAAGACGGATTGCGCGTCTCAGGCGACAAATTTGTAAATAATTTCCGAGTGAATCGTCTACCGACGTCGACATTGTCAGGACGGCACAAATCATCGCCTGATGTTCGTGCGGGGTACTTAGTCGCTGACGTCAAATTCGCCGGAGGCTTGCGTTGGCCGAATGGCCAACGAGGTGTTTGCGTCGTGTCTACGATGCAGGGCATGTAATGGGCTATCCTGAATCTCCCCAATGGTTCTGAGACTACGTGTACAAGTGATTCTGAAGCTTCCTAAAACACAAAGGTAACTGTATCCTTCACCACAGAGAAGTCTGTCCAGCTCGGTGGTTTGGCGCATTCCCGTGTGCTCTGCGACGGAGGAGACACGCAGGTGCACAGGTTAAATCCCTGCGGTTGCAAATTTACATTTATAGGGTCCGTCTTAAGAAGTAACGTAGAAGACGCTACCGTGAACGTTAAACGTTGGCTGATTTTCAGCCTCAAAAATCTTGGAGATTACAGTTAACTCTACCTAGAAGCCAAATTTGGTCTTGTAACAAAACGAAAAATGCCGCAACCGATGATGCCGACCGAAAAATTAAGAGGAAACTGTCGTATGATCAAACTAAAAACAAGGTGCCCTCCACCCCAAAACCTCCGCCTTTCAATGTACAACTGCATATGTGAAGGTCGGCTTTGTGTCGAATTGCCGTCACAACACAGAACATGCTTAGAACACCTTCATGCTCAAAAGACATTTTCCATCAATCAGATAAATGGAATAAATGGATCGCGTATGCGAAAGCGAGTTCGTTTTATGAGGTTTCAACACGGTGAAGATTCGCAACCTTTACTCAAGCCAAGCCGTTGACTGCTAAATTTGAAAATATAGCCCTCTGCCCCCAATCCTCAGCCCGTTTTCGGGATAAAGAAAAATTCTCGCCCGTCGAAACGCGCTCCACGCTTCAACGGACGAGGTGAGAATGGAGCCAAGCAGCCATGCAAGAAACTGTGCATAGTCGGCCATAGAACCCGGTGGAAGGGTATCAAAGTGTCATAGCAGGACACCAACTAGTAGGAATCCCCGCCGGGGATTCGCAAGAGGATTCCCACGGCCATGGGCGTTATTTGGTGTTCACATATTAACTGTCATATATTACTGGATCACGGCCGAATGCAAGCTATCGGCGAATTCCAGACGGCTTAAGAGTCTCTGAGAACGAATATACTGGAATAAGTCATTCAAAACAAGACAAATGTTAAGGCGTACGTTGTCTGCAGGCAGAAGCGATAGTGCTGTATGTGTGGTGTCTACCTAGGGAAGACAGGTTTTATTGCCGTGATCAAGCTTTCTTAACGGCAATTTATTGATTTCTTGCTTCTGGCTATTCTCATCCGCGATCCAACTTGCCACCCGTTAGCCCCACGACGTTGTCTGAACTCTACTCAAAAATTTTACTCAAAATAGGAAATATCTGATATTGGTCTTGGCGTCTGCGGTTCGACCAGTTCCGACTAAATTGGTATTATGAAATCATCGCATCGTAACACAATAGGCGAATATCACAATTGTCTAGAACTATGTGCTATGTTGTGACAAAAATGTTTTTTTCGGTGGCAGTAATACTAGGAGTAGACTCTAGATAAGGCATATCTGACAACGGAGCTGAAGATAACCAAAAGGGCATTTCGGAAATCCAAAATAAAGGAACAGTTGTCATCGATGTCCAAGGTGAGGTTAGGTGGCTCTGCCAGTTCTAATAAAGGAAGAGACCAGATCCTTCGGTGTACGTGCACCTTTGAAGAACCAGTAAAGCCATGGAATCTCATTCGACGTCGGTGACGAGACAAACCAAGATTATCACTGATAAAACAAGGACAACCCTAGGCAAGCCCAGATGACCGAACAACGCGTACGTTGCGCAAGAGCTGAATAGAAATTTCTAGAAAGTGGAGTGTGGAAAGGAATTACTGCTGACTTAGGCAAGGCATGAGAGAAATCGATAGACATAGAAATCACAGAGAAAAATTACACCCGACGCGAGATGCACGTCATGTTCAAAACAAAAAAAGGAGCAGCGAGGACAGCTTAATATTTACTTCGGTGACTGAGCTGGGGTGAGAACAAAATAAGAGGACTTAACGGAGAATTGTTCAGTTACCAAGAGCATTTATCGAAACATATGGAAACGATCGAAGGGCCACAACAGCAGTTCCATGCACCCAAATCTATTTGAAATGTGTATAGTGGAGATAAAAATAAAGCCACTCTGGAGGAGTATGGTGGTTCAATGATTACAATTTGAACCTCATCGAGAAGGATTTCAAGATTTTGGCACCACTGCTTGGCAAGGATCAGGTATCGGTTAGGGACATTTACCGGAGAACCATTTGCCAACAGTATCATGGATTTCAGTAGTTTCAGATAACCTGACACTTATGTCAGCGATGAATGCATTACCATCTTCCCAAAGGACGGTCAAGAGCACAAAGGATTCTTATCAAATACCTTTTCAATGATGAAGGAAGATTTTTAAGCGCCACTCCACAGGCACTTCAGCAAAACCCGAATTTTATGCTGCTGTCCTGCTCGCCTCTCTGACGTTTGTTAATCAACGGCAGATTTCCTATCAAGGCAAGATTGCAGAAAATCGTCCATAACAGTGGGAGTTCAGGGGTTCAGTGTGTTCAGTAGTGTTCAACAAAAAACACTAGTTGCTTGTAGCGAAAAACCTCCAATACTGGCAAGGACCACACTGGCAGGCGGTGATTTCATTTGAACAGGCCAGGTCATCCACGTCGATGTACGACAGATGGAAATTTTTTTATAAGAAGGTTTTTTATTGATTGCGCAAATTTTCGGACACATTTTTGCTGCCACCATTAGTAACCATGTCGCCGGGCAGCACAACGAGCAGAGTTAAAATTAGGCCTGTGATCACAACGTGGCCTATGATCACCACGAAAAATTGTCCGGTGTAACGGCTGCCCCTTATGGTTTTCCTATGAGTGCCAGCCGAAAGTTTGCGTTACTCCAATTTCGCACAAGATAACACGGTACAACGTGCCTATACGATGCATTTATACCAAGATTTTTTTATAAGCTCACTCTGCTACATCAAGTTTTACGAACATTTGCCGTCTAGCAAGAACCATCTACAATGGCGCAGCGTCTCCATCGGACGGAGAGGTGCAATGCGATTTTTGTACTCAGAGACTGGCAAGAAAGAAGTCAGAGTGACTTCGAAGGCACATCAGAACACCTTAGCAGTTCAGTAATACAAGCACGAGCGTTGGATTATCGAGTTACGTCCGACAAAACGCATTGCTCTATATAAACTATACAAAGATAGTACGCTGATAATTGTCCAATAAGCTAGCGTCTAAGTCGTTAATCAAACAAGGCTTGCAGATAAAAAAAATCGCGCCGGTGACGGAGAATAAAATTGTATATGCCGTCGACCCGCTGTTCTCGGATGGGCTTAGTTCGGCGGAAATTTAATGGTATTCTCTTAAATGACAGATTTTTTTCGTCTGGCTGGTTCTCCATTGTTTGCTTTGCGCCGTACATCAATCATTGTAAACTTCTATGTAGACCCGTTCAACATTTTAATCGTCTCGTTTTGCATTTCACCGGTTTCATATCGGACATTGTTGGCTTCAAATGGGAAACCTCGGAATCGGTTGGTATGCCCAACGTACTCCTATCCGAAAGAAATTGTACCCCTGAAACAGCTGAGTTACAGTAACCAAATTGTTGTTTTGCAGCTTGGACTAGGTCAAAGGGTGTAAACAAGTCGGTCTTATTTGTTTCAATGCTGGGTGGAAACTCCTGTCCGTTTCTACGCATGGGTACCCCTGATACATACGCGTTACAAGTAAGCTCATACTTTGCGTCTGCAAACGTTAAGTATGGAGGCATTTGTATCCCCTTGTAACGCCTTTGCGAAGAGCTACTTGGGGCGTAATGACCGCAAAGGTTCTTATGAATGGTTCCAACACTATACTGAATGGACTAATATGAAGTTTCTCAGCGCACAGCCCGAGTGGGGCATTTCTATCCTGTTTGGCGAGGGCAAGTAAGTAATGATAGAGCGATTTAGTCGTCGTCAGACTTTTACGGTCTGAACTCATTCCCGTGATCTCTGCTCCCTTCAGCTACAACGACATACAAACTATGCCCTGGTCGGCTGTTGTACCAGATGGCTGACGCACACTGCGTCCAAACTGTGCTGCTCTGCTGCTGACAAGTATGTGAGTTTCACGTGAGATCGAGAACGCTTCACCGGTTACGCTCGTGGTAACGCTCATATGCTAGGCGACCCGTGGCCAAGTTTGACGCCGTTCAACGCTTGCTGTCGGACAACTGGTGGCACTGGGAAGGTCGCTGAAAGTCGGAAAACAACGCATGAAAGTTATGTGCAAAATTGGCATACGGAAGCTATCACTGTAACAAGATCGCCGCTTGGAAGGGTGTGCCTTAAGAGCAACTCAAGGCTTTTCATGGTGAGGAAGTAGTGGCAGGAAGAATTAAGTGGATTCTCAAATGGAGGATTGAAGAACGATTGACGAGACTGATATGGGCGCGCATGAGTAGCACTAAAACAAAGTTGGCGGTTACTCGTTTCGAACTGTAAAACTGAGGGCCTAAAAGACAGAAATATCACGACGTGGAGTGCACAGTTGTATTACACAATGTATCAGGTTTAACGCTTTCAGTTTGTTAGACTTCGAAGAGTCTTCGCCGTTGTTTGTGGTCATTGGCATGTTAAGGAAAAATTACACAAAGCTTCTATGATCAGCGGAAGATGCTGACACGTTTATTATATTCAGTAAATACATTAACACACGATAAATGTCTCTTAATAAATATCGAGAATATTCTTACGTATACCTTGCCGTGAAAGGAGACAATTTTGAATCCCTCCAAACTTTTTCATAAAGCTCCCCATTTTTTCAGGAAGGTATTATATTGCTATATTACATTATTTCGTTATCAGCGACACTGAAGTCCAGGTTGGTCAACAACTGATCCGATCAATACGAAGCATTTCGCTCTTAAACTTCAAATAAGCATTTTTTATTTATTGCCATAGATCACGAACGAAACTGAACAGGACGAACCTGTCACAACACAGGCGTAGAGGTACTTTAAGGTGTACGTACCGCGCCTTCCTCTACCGGACGATGTCAATGTACGAGGCCCTCATTATTGTTTGCTGATTCTTACCGAGGGGTTGGAACATGCAAGCGATATGAATGCAGTGTTTACTTCACAGCTCCGTTCGTCGTATCCCTAGCCGTAGGCTTTCCTACAGCTTTTCATTAAACGCAATATTTTCGTCGGACGGGTGCCGTCTTGCATTCAGCCGTCTACCCGGCAAATGTGCTGTTTGCCGAATTCGCAATTACCAACACACTGATTATCAAATGAATCCGAAGCACCCTGAAACGCCCGAAGAGATCGGCCCCGCTGAGGCTTATAAGGGAACGGTGCCAAAGACGAATTACCGTGAAAAGGCCTAACAACAACAAGGAGCTTCACTTGATCCTTGAAACAGTGGTGCATATTCAATGTCGCTCGCTGCCCATTGCAAACGTATAGCGAAATTTCGGGATGGATTGGCCATCGGGCTCTTGTACCAATGAAAAGGTTTTCTCAGTGTGGAGCCCAATAGTTTAGCAGTTTGTGACCGTTACTGGGTCAAGCTGCCTGGTGGAGTTCAGGTGTCTTCTTCGGCTTTTATCACGGTCTTTACTCAACTTAGCCACAACAGCTGCCACCGATTGATGCTTAGCCGTTCGTTTCCACCCTGGTGGAGGGAAATCGCTGGATGCGTCGCTGTTTGCCGATACAATGCACGGATTTCCCGCACCCTCTGCTCATCAAGCAGCTAGATGTCGGCTGAAATTCTGGAACCATCGGGAGGATGCTGTCACACGGCTACATCACGGTGTACCCAGTTCTTGAATCGCTCGTTAATAGGAAAGCCCTCGCTGGGAATCTTGTGCACGCTCTCTGGATGGTTGCCCCTGGTACGTCGAGGCGGGATAACGTAAGGGAAAAAATGGAAATATACAGGTCAGTAGTTATCAGAAAATTGAATATAAAACGCAGCGAAAAGAAAATTCATTTTTAGCTTTGCGGAGCCATAGGCTTACTGGGTTGGTTGGAAGTTAGTTCTTGCATCCTTCCGTTTTCGTTCCGTTTCCTTGCATCTTTCCCGCTCCACCATGCAAATTTTACCTCCTGCTGTGTATAAGCCTGGTTAGGCCTCCGGAATGCTTGCTTGGGGCGGATGTCTAACTTTCTATTGCATGGAACAGCCGGGCCCAGAATCTCATCTAATATGAAAAGCTCAATACAGAATACCTACATTAACTTGAGATATATTTGGGAAAACTCACTGATACGACACACTGGCCACTCAACGAAATTACCAGGCATCTCACGTCTAAAACCTGTATTGACTTACGTTGAGTCTCTTCATGTCTGACAAATACTCTAATTAGCTGGTAGAAATACCTAATGTGCTTAGCTTACCTGTACACAATTTCGTAAGGTTTCATGCCCTTGTAGCCGTGAAGTAAAGTGCGCACCTCAATAGGCGGCCTTTCCAATTGATTAGCAGTAATGTCCTCACCGTTACGCCTGCCACGGAGATTATCTTCAATCATTGACTTTACCTGACGATCTTCACTTCCCTGACCATTCAATGTTATTAGCGCATCAGAAATTTTAGTGACCTCGTTTTACACAAGCACTGCAAATTACTGTTGTTATTTCTAAAAAAAATGATTATAAAACGTGAGTTAATTGCTCTGGATATTTATGCACACATGCTCCATCGCTCACTTAACCACTATGATGAATTGCAGCCGGAAGTCAAATATGATTATTCAAGTAATTTACAAGTAATCTACAATTAACTCAAATACTGTATTACATTATTATTGCCAGCACTATACGGCGCAAAAAATAAAAAAAATAGCTGATTGTATACCGTGCTTTTCTTCGTTGAACAAGATTATTCTTGGTTTTCGCCGCCTTTGGCCTGAGTACAGCTTTTTACTTTTTTGTCGTTGTTCTCCTGCTTTGAACATGAACAGATGTATGAGAACTAAGCGCGCTACCCTCTAGAAGCATAATCGCGGTGGTATAAGGCTACATTGACTCCGTTATATGTAAATTTGACAGCTATCGCTCTCACGTAAATATATGATGCATCTCAGTGCGTTTTTTCGCTGGATCTGATCGAACTTGTCAAATTCGAATTTGCAATATTTTTAAAAATTCTATCGTGCTTAGATGATTAGGTAAAGATCGCAGAAAGAAATGTTTTACTTGTGAGGATTTCAGTAGCAACAAGTATTGAAATATATAAAGACGACACCCGTCTATTTGTTAATTTAATGTGAAAAATGTTCTTGCTTTATAAATGTGTCCAAGCTGAAGCACTTGACTTTTTAGAGCTGAACTTTTAGAGCGACTGTGGGAAGAATCCACAAAGAGCAATGTCCTTATAAGCTGTCCACATGGCAAGCTCTTAAATCAACATTCTAGGTAAATAAGAATTCGATAATAAATAAAAGGTAAGGAAATAAAAGAAATAAAAGAACTATTACAATCAACCGCATGTGTCCTAACAATGAAGAATAAATCGGTCCAAATTAACTGGTCATGCTGTCACCACAATTTTATAGTTACGTTTTCGTTGTTCTCATAGGAACGACTCATATGAACGACAACTTTAGACATCTGACTACGATAGGTGTATGTTGACGCGTGTGTGGCTGAATTCCAAAGCGTGACCTCTGCACCCACTTCGGGTATTTGTCAGGTTGACTAATTGCGCCCCCTACTAAGTCGATACAGTACCCTATAATTTAAGAGTGGACACAAATCTGGCTCAAGGTTAAGTCAGTGCCGGCTGAGGAAAAGTTACAAGCGGATATCTATGACGAAGCGAAGAACTTGCAAAAATTAACTCGACAAAAACCTTTCTTAGCATTGGCGAGCGTTGACTTGTCGTTGAATCGTAACAAAGTTTACTTTTTGCTCTTTCAATATCATTTCAGTGAAATCAAATCATGCAGAAATAATTGCTATCAGAGATTACTATTTTTGTACTTAGCTCGTACAAAAGAGGTCTGCAAATGTAGCGACGAAATTATCACTCCATCGAAGTCGAGTACATAGCGATGTAATGGCAGTAGCCTGGTTTTACAGTGCCATTTTAAAACGGCTCTCCAAAAGCTCCAAATGCTGGTTACACGTATCACAGACAGTGCACTTAACAGCAACTCATAATCGTCATACGCTGACCCACAAAAAAATTAAAACACTTTTTTGCGATACTAGTCAATTGATACGGATAGCAGCTACGTTACTTGAACTACGTTATTAGCAACTATGTTTCAGTATCTCCAACGAAGCCTACATTATCCTTTTGAGTTTATCAGACCTTTAACGTTCACGCAGCATCTTTCATAGCATTTCCACAACCTGCTTGTTTGTGAGATCTGCCAGTATGTTCAAAGCAGCCGTATCCACTTTCCGGGACCAAGGAGAGAAGGAAGCGGAGAACAGATTTTCTACTCTTTGAAGCGCAATGCATTGCCTATTTTCAATATTCTCAGGAGGCTCCATAAGAATCTTGAAATCGCAAGTTTCGTATTTGATCCCGTTAGTAGCAAAACAGCGAATCTGTTGTTTTGCGCCCTTCACACATTGGCCGTGCGATCGCGTATTGGACGCTTAAAGCGATGCGAACACCACGCAGCCCGGAGAGATCTTTATTGGTTTAATGAACAAGGCCAGGTTTGGGAAGCTTAACAACGATAAAGTATTGAAGTCACCTACGAAGGCATTAAGTTACTGCGGACTTGGTGATGAGCGGCCAAAAGTTTGCCTGTTAACGTGAAGATTGTGAACTTCCTAAATCGAACAACAGCTTCGCGTGGAATTCTGTGAACTGATATGGCGGTGAGGAGTTGTGCGGCATCTCTCTCACTGCCAACCAACAACATCGATTGAATATCGAAGTTAATAAGCGATTTAACAAGCGAAGGCTGCCAATCGCCCAAATTCGACAACTCACCTCAGCTGCCGCCTGGTCAGGGTCTTTCGGTTCTTCGGTGCCAGTCTGTTCCTCGCTATTTTCGTGCTGATGAATGATTTCGAAACGTTCCACTAGCCGATGATGGGTCTCGGTGAAGCCTCGACTTTTCAGCCTCTTTTCAGCCTCCTTGTTAGTTGAGTTCTTGTACTTGACACTGATGACATACTCACTGGGCACGTAGTGTCCATCTTTGTTCATGTCGCGGAAGTCACGTAATATGGCCCCTTTGGTCTGGCAAGAAGTACCGTCAAGCGCACGGGTGGTTAATGAAGTTTGGTGTTACATACACGCCCGATTACAGCATAAAAACCGAAGTAACCAAACAGTACACACGCGATGTACGAAATGTCTGTGTTTCGTGAACACGCGGGTGCGTATGTCCGGGTTGTTCGAAGCCGAAAAATCGGTTATACAATATTCATGTGTAATGTCCTTTAACTGGTTTGCTCGCATCAGACCCCCATGTTTATGTAGAGTGGAATAGTACTGATTAAACATAAGACAATGCGTTTACAACTCTCGTTGAACTGTGTGCTACAGGTGGCTTGTCAAGATGTTGCATTTGTTTGGAACAGGCTGGGTGCCGACAGTAGCGCTGAGACAGCAACAGACGTCCAGCGTAATGTATGTCATATAGCCAAGGTGAAAGGTGTTCGACACCCCAAAATACACTTCGGGGACCGGGTAATTTTATATGTGGTTTTTGATGTTTATAATTTTTGGTACATGATGTAGAAAAACGTCCTAGTTACGTGGTATCCTAGTAATATCTTTTTACGGTCCCGTGTAGTACAGTTGTGGTACTTGCCTGGTACTTGTGGTCCCCTTGTGGTACTGGCGTGGTGTGTCATGGTACTTTAACTGTACACTGTAGCACTCTGTGGTTGTAATGTCTCTGGAGCGCGCCTCGGTATCACTTTGGGATTTTTGTGGTACGTGCCTGGTATTTTTGTCATTCCTTGTGGTACTCCTGAAGTATTTTTTGTAGGTCGGTGTAATGCCTTATGGTATGTGGTAGTATTTTGTGGTAGGTTGAGGTATTTTTGTAACTACTGTCCGCCACTGCAGGCCACAATCTATGGACATTGAAAACCCCGTACCCAAAGAACAGGTTCAGGTGGATTTTAGACCGGAAGAACTCTATTAGGTATAGAAACAATAGACTAGCTGTAACTCCTAAGTGATGTAACTCCTCACTCTATCATAGTTTCGGTCAAATTCCTCATGCTTCTTTCCACCTCCTGATGACTGTTCAGGGTGAACAGTTTCTGCCTCAGAGTCATCACTTTGAGCTCCATGATCGTTGTCCGCATGCTGGTCCGAACGTTGTTCACCTCGATCATGGTGATGGTGACTCGCAATAACCTTATTCATTTAAAATGTAATAAAACATATTATGTCACAGCAACGGCGCATTGTCCGTTTTCTATTACCCTCTTTATGCCACGTAAATAGAAATGAGTCTTGGCAACGGGGCGTTGTTTTTTCTATTGCAGTTTTAATTCCGCGTAGATAGAAAAACCGACATTTTTAAAATGTTCAAACGCTTCAATAAGCCATTTAAGCGCAAGCCAAGCAAAGCATATCGAAGCCGCTAACAAATAAACGATAAAGCTCAATGTACCTGAAGATCTCCGTCTCGCCTTTCTATAATCGGAACTGATCTCAATATAGGGATGTTTGACATTTTCCCGCCATTGTTTGACGAATTGGCCTTATTAAAAAAGATTGAGTTAGGCGCCGTGTTCGTCATTACATCTGTCAACTGCATGACATCATTGGCCAGAACGTGCAGCCCCTGTGTATTGGTTATGGGCTGCGTTGCCCTGACCGATGCGTCCAGATGACGCATCGTCGAATGGACGTTCCGCAACTGGTCGCTTCCTGGACGCAGCATCACAGCGAGGATAGCCGCCTTTGCGACTGTGTTATTCTGCAGGGCAATTGCAGGAACAGACGACGCAACCTGGCTGGGCGGCCGCAATTCGGTGAGCGATGCTGGACGGCGCTTCGAGATGCTGAAATGCTTAAGCTGTATGTTCTGGTAAGGCTTCCACGGTGATCTGGACAGTGGCCCCAGGGCAGAAGATCCGTCAGATTGCCCGGACCGAACGCCATCATAGGGTTGGACCGCGTTGGTCATCGTGCTACCGGATATGTTTGTCTTCGTAGGCTTGGGTGTCGTACTCAACGGGCGGTGTGGCATTCCGAACAAGTCTGGATTGGTTTGATCAAGTTGAAACCAACCTGTCGTTTGGGTGGAGACGGGCGCAATAACATCATGGTGCCTGAGAGTGTTAATTCTTCTTGAACATATTCCGATAGCTTTCGGGAGACTCTAGTATGCATGTGTAATTCCCAGTTATTTGCTGAGTCATCGAGAGAATCAGATCTGTACAATGAAGCTATCAAAGCTAATTTTCACAAAACTTGAGATTATGTGGCACAATATTCCCAATATGCCGTAATGCTGGTTTATTGTTGTACGCCTAATCGGATAATGCGACCATACACAAGGACGATGGAGAAACCTACCTACAGAGGCTGTACCGTGTCGCGTAGTCCTCTGCTCTCCTTTGGGGATGTTCTTGGTGCTGACCGGCTTGGGGCTCTGATATGTTCGCCATGTGGCAGCCCTCCGTCCCATGGTTCCATACTGATCTGTCGAGTCTTTCTTTTGTTGCGCTGGTTGGAACAGTGGTTGATGCTCGGCCTCCTGCATTAGCGGTGTACTCGAGTGCCTATTCGCCATCCTGGTTTGGTCAGCTGTGTCCTGGTCGGCCCTACCTGTAGGGCCTTTAGCCGCAATGTCCGGTGGCGGAGTCCAGCTTCTCCAGAAAGCATCGCTTGCGGCATCTACCTTGTTCGCTTCTCTATCGAGCGCGGACACCAAGGCCGGTGGTGTAGGCTTTTCTACGATGTACGCCAAAATACGGAGCAATTATACAAAAGAAGTTCCGTGTACGTTTTCATTTTTGCTTACGACTCCGTCTAACGTCGTTGGGAAATCAGAAACTGCCTGTGAGTTCTGCTACCTATACAGAAGTGTGAGGCTGCCTTCCTATAGTGACAAACAATGGTCTTTCAGGAAGTAACTGACGAGTGAAGATACCGTTCGCAGTCCAAAACACCAGGTTTTTAGCATTTAACGAACTACTTCTCTTAGTGAATAAAGTAGTCCACCCGTAATATTACAGTGCGCCATAGGCAGGCATGACTCGCGCGGTAATAATTGTTGTAATGATTGATTCTACATTCTATATTGGACTGACAACAGATTTGATCGTGCTAGACCCACCAAAACAAATCGTTTTCGTCACCACACACACACACATACACACCTGTTAGAAGCTTCTTTTTCCCCCGTCTTTACTAAAGTGGGCCACCAGCTCAATGTGTGAAAAAGGAAAATTCCAAATACCTCCTGCCAGGGCTGATGTCCGTGAGAATTCCTGTGGGCTTGCCTCCTCCGCGTTCGCCGGCTTGCTCGACGGTGCGCCAGCAATAGGAAGACGATGATGCTCATCAGCAAAATGTAGATTGTGATAAGTACCATAAAGAGCACGAAAGGAGTCGTGGAAGAAGGACGCTTCCGCGTCGGCATCCAACGGCAGCTTCGCCGATGTCGCGTTGCCAGGACGCTCGGATGTGCCGTCCTGGGTCGGTTTCAACCTCTTGCCTGTGGTGGCTTTCCGCCAGTGGAGGCCATGCGAACCTGGGATGCGGGCGCCGAACTCGCCGAACTCCTCGGGAATTCGGTGGAGGAGTTCGTCCTCGGCGAAGTTCACGTTCCCCTACGGTGACGCAGGGTTAGCGGACTTATTCGCTTGATCCCGCAGCCAATCGATAACTATGAGGATGTAGATGGCGCTGAGCGATAGCATCACCGCGACCAACACACTTACCTGCCACCTCCGTGGACGGATGCTGGGATACCGAGTGCTGATCGTCGATGTCGTTGCGGATGTCGGGGAAGCTCGTGCCCGTAACGTGATGAAAACACTATTTCCCTCGGAGTCCTCCGACTTTCTGTGGTGCTTGGCTGATCGATGCCTTGAGCCGCTGAAGCGGCCGTGAGTGCGAGTAGAGGGAGATGCGACCTTCCGTGACAGCGGATGTGGCCCGCGGGTCGTCGTGCGGTAGGGGGACGGTGAAGGCCAACGGCCGTCCCAGTGCCGCGGCCCGAGTACTATCGATGACTGAAGTGAGGGTGGTAATTTTCGTGAGGTGCGCTGCGGAGACGTACGTCCCAGGCGCGCATCCTCAACTTCTTGAGACTCGTTTGAGACACTGTAGATTTCATTGTCCCGCCCCTTAACGTATCCTTCGCTCGTATTGGACCTCGGCGCTAGCTGAGGAACGTTATGCCAAGAGTGTCGCAACGCCTGGAGAGCAGAGCGGTGAGAAAGGTTCTCCGTCGGCAGTGGACGGCCCTTGGCTAGTGTTAATAGAAAGGCCTTATCACGCGGAAGGAATGATTCGAACACCGGAATTACAGCACGAGGATTTCTCCTGTTCACTTCGTCAGCTGGGCGTCGGCTGCCTGGCCGTTCCGTGGTGTACGTTCCTAACTCTTGATATTTGTCTGAACGGGCTCGTCTCGCTTTCCGAATCGTTCTTAACCGTTGAGCCCGACCAGTAAAAAGGGGTCGAGAAGATCGTACAGGATTTGACCTCGGATGGTGCTGTGCCTGTTGGACTAAAGAGGGTAAATGTCGTTGATGGTCTTGGTCATGCCTACCTGGGCCATTACGATTTTCCTCCCTAGCTTTCATGCCTTCTCTCGGACTGTCTCGATGTATCTTATCATACTCGTCCTTCTCCTCGGCATCTGGTTCGTTCTCGTTCGATCGGTCACGGACAGGCGCGTATCTCTGGTCCGGGGTATGCCATTTCGTATACTCATGCGTTCGTAGGTCAGCCCCCCTATCAGCGTTGCGGGGCCGGCTTCTTTCTCTCTGATCACTTAGGGCCGAGCGATACCTTTCAGGTACCTCGTCAGGCTTATTCCGTCTGCCCCCATTGCCATCTCCATCTTTGGGCCTCTTACTCGGCGGGCCTTCTTTGTTTCGGCCTATCTCACTATCCCGCTGATAGGCGTTCCGGTCCTGAACCGCTTCCTCTATCGGGTCCCTTTCAACGCTTCCCCTTTTTTTGCTGTTGGCGTCATTCGGGGAGCCGTTCACCGGCGGTTCTTCCTGCACTTCGTAGTCCGGCTGATCGCGTAGTCCCACTTGAGCCGGCGGTGGCGGGGGGATCTGGTTTCGCATGCCGGGATTTTCGGACGGATGGGCGCGGTCCTCGTGGTCATAGTCGTATTTGACGTCGGTACCGCGGTCCGCCTCATTATTACGGCTGTCACGCACGTCGTTATCCCCGGCCCGGCTTCCATCAACTCCGTGAAGGGCCTGGTCGCCGTCATCCTTCGTCGGCCGCTCCCTCGACAGCGAGTCGGTGTCGTCGATGTATTCGTTCGGCGCTACGCGTTCAATTAGCCGGCGCTCGCGGCTGTCCTCGCGCTCTGAAGTGAAGCGGCACACTGGTTACGAGCCAATTAGGGAAAAACTAATTGTCGTTGATTTAATTGTAGCGTTGGCAGTCCCCTGAAGGTGACGGCCAGAGGAATAAATTTGTTTGACCACATAGAGTAGACTGCATTGGGGCAGTGGACGAAATACGTGTGCGGGAGCTGCGAAAATTCGAAAATACAATCGCCAAAAACTAGATAGTTCGACGGAAGCCGCATCAACGTCAACGGACGAACACCCTTTATTGGATGACTGGGCCAGAAACAAACTCGCCAGACTTCACGAACAGAATCCACACTCTGGTCGAATAATGCCTGTATATATCAACAACAGTTGGCGGTAATACTACTCAGGCTATGGTGTAAATTTGGTTATAAGATCAAACAGTCACCCCTGTCATGCTAGATGAATTGTGATATATAAATTTCGCTTATCATTGTTCTTACAGTGTTTTCCTCGATCAACCTTATTCAAATTCAATCGACCTGTAAGGTATTCTCGAACCTAGGTTCATTGTATGCAATGATGTAAACGTGCAGTCGGTTGCATTTCTGTATTAAATAGTACTTTATCCACCAGTCAACATACGGCAGTAAAATAACCGACAACTCCGTCACGATCGCATCACATTAATTGCACGTAAGACGCGCTCAAGGCACACACATATATCCCTGCGGCTATACAAGGCAGTTCTGCTACACAGCATTTTTTGAGAATAATTAATATACAATAATAATAAGAATAATTAATATACAACATGCATCGCTTTCAACCGAGCTGATTTACCTGTTGGTTGCTATACTCAATGCTCACTACGAATGCGTTCGGCCTTAACGAGTCGATCAACGCTCGCCGAGATGGTGTCGTCGAAAGGTAATCAGAACGATAATGAAGGACGGCCGATTAATAATTAGATTTCGTAGTTCACTTCCAACTCGCAAATTCCGTCGAATTGCCGTACAGAACCACCGTTAAACTGACGATAAAGGTCGAAAATCTGCGAATGACGTTTGCATAGAAATGGGGGCCGTTCGCGACGTTCGATTAATCTCAGATTTCTGTGTCTGTTTTCGGAGGTGTTGAAACTCGCACTTACAGCTGTGGAAAAGCGGACGTTGACAGCGAAGGCAAGCAAGGCTGGCATGTTTTGTTCGGTAGTGGCCAATACTAGCAATAAAATATATGTTCAAATTGGGGGATACATTTCGGCAAAACGCCACGCTGTTATTTACACCTGACCTCGGCGCTGTTCTCGGCAGTATCTATACAGCACTCAGGGATGGTCTACTGTCATAAATGTAGATCAAAAATGCTGTCTCCTCTACGCTGACGAGAAACTATTTCACCACAATTAAACTAATGCTATGCCCTGAAAACGGGTAGCCGAATTAGAAAATCATCGTTATAACTACAATTAGATATGTACACACATATATATATATATATATATATATATATATATAT